>CAUYON010157960.1:0-20498 GCA_963573935.1 Arctocebus calabarensis
AAAGTACTAGCTCCCAAATAACAACCAATTCATATAAGAAGCTCCTGTTGGACAGGCTGGCAAGGAACAATGCTAGAAAATTTAATGAATGATACCAAATGTGCCAGTTAGAGAAAAACGTTGCCCAATACACATCGCTTAACTTTGTTGAGAACGTCCTGATAAACAAGGCATACTTCTACACCAAATATTCAACAGTTAGGTTTTCAGAATCCAAGTTGATAGCAGCTCTTGGTCCTTCACAGACTGACATCCATCTTTTGGAGCTGCAGCCTGCAAAGAAACTAAATTTCAGTTTCACTTCCTGCACTAACCAACAGCCATTTAGCACAAGAAAAGATATTGTCAGAAAACCATAGGCTCACCACTACACAATCTGCCGGTAATTCCAGCTATTTGGGGTGATTTCATCATTTGATATCCTTTTCTTCAAATCAGCTAACAAAATCAGCTGTTTATCCATTCTACTGTGGGGGTCAGATCAAGGCTTACCTCTTCCTCTTGGGCCAAGTTGCTATGGCTGCTATCTTTCAATCTATGCACTGTAGCACTCAGTTCTCAAAACCTGGAAAAGAGAAGCCACACAATACAAACTGTAGATGCTGAGCATGAGACATTTCTGAGAGCCTCAATTCCAAACTTACAAATATAAATCCATCCTAACAAGAGCCTCGGAAGACTTTTTTCATTGTTGGGAATTCATTGAGGATACAAGAAACCAGGTTACACTGATTGCATTTTTAAGTATCCACGTCTTAATTAGTTTCTATTAAAGTTGTAACCTCCATTTAGTTACATCGTTTTAAATGTTACAAACCTATGACTACTTTTTTCTGTTTCAAGGATGGGATAAACACTATCTCAGCATAGAATAAAACGTACCTCCCTCATGAAGGCCAATGCTCCTGGCTCCAGTACTCAGCATCCAAACATGCTAGTAATCCTTCACTTATTTGCAACCTGGATGAATACAACAATAAGGCCACAGTTCAGACAAATTTATTCCTGGGAAGTAGCAACTGGTGAGGACTTGTTGACTGCAGTCAGACAGGAATAGTTATCGTCAGTTATCGCTTCTGACGGCACTTCCTATTAGTGATTTCATCAGAGCAGTCAAAACGCCTCATCATTCCCCAGTACTGCTACAACCAAAGACCCGGCCATTATCTGAAACCACTAAAAACAGCCACAACAGACATTTTTTAAGGAAGCTGTTTCCATATACACGTGTAACTTTGGTTTCGACGCAGTTCTACGGCTGCTTCACACCGTGCAATGGTCACGTGTTAAAACTGTAAAAACGTCGATTTCAGTGCATTCCAGATGTTACATATTAAACCCTGCACAGACTGAGCTCCTACCTCATAATTACGCTGTCTTCAACACTGCAGTGAGTATGGCATCGGAAACGGAATACGGCCAGAAATTCAGGACAGATTCAGACAGTAATGTTCAATTAAACTGTGGAAGTTTCAGCAACTGTAGTCAGACAGGCATAAACGTCGTCAGTTGTCCTTCTGATGGTACTTCCTATTACTACTATCATCGGGACAGTCGACCAAGTCTCCCTTCTAGCTCCACTGCAGTCCCACCCCCGTGCAGAACTCTCCGGGTTCTAAATACAGGACGCAGCCTCTACTCACCCGCTTCTCGGGTTTGCTCACTTCCCACGCAGGGCCAGGTAACCGGGTCCCAGCCTTCGCGGATCGTGGCCCTGCCGGAAAAACACGAGAACCCCTGAGCCTCGGCCCACTGCGGCTGCGTCCTGCCCCACGCGGCCCCGCGAGACGGTGGAACACCCGGCCGCAGCGCCTGCCCCAAAGCCCACGTGAGCGCAGGTACCGGGGAGACGCCGGCCACCAGCTTACCCCCGCAATCCAGTTAAATCTCCGGGAAACACCCCTCCGGAGATGAAAGCTCTTCGCTCTCGCCGCCTGCTACTAGTCCACGTACAAAGACAACTCACCTTTGCCGCTCAACTACAGTGAAAGGGGGAAAGCCGCGGAGCCCCAACAACTTAAAGAGTCGGGACATCCCATTCTTCATAGCAGGGGGGATGCAGTCAAAGACTCGCGGGAACTCCAGCCTATTTAACAATGCAGACTCAAGGGCTCCCCCTCCTACTGGGCCTATGGTCTCTCCCACGGCCCCGGGAATTCTGGGTCGCCAAGCCCTTGACTCGTTCCAGAGCGCATGCGCGGGGGCCAGCTCAGTGGCCAGAACGCCCGCCAAAGAGTGGGTTTCGGGTCCGGTCTCTGCCTCCGCCTAGTTGGTTGGTTTTGATCAAATTACGCATCCTGTGTCAGCCTCGGATTGCTCTCGGGGTAAAAGGTGATACTTGCACTCAAGGAGGTTTTGTCTGAAGATCAACGGAAGTAACTCATTTGGAACTGCAGAGCTCTGGCACAAGCAAGCAAGCATCGTAGAGAGCAGCTGCTCCAAATCTAATAAGCGTTGCTAGTCTCTCCCCAAGACGGTTTCGTCCAAAGAGCCTCTCAAACCCCTGCGCGCTGACAATCCGCATCACTTTCTTAAGGAGGACCTTAAAGGACCCATCAGACCTCTTGTCTGGGTCCACTTCCATCCTCTCCCGCTCTGGGGTCAAACCCTAGCCCTTCTTGCCTCTCTGATTCCCACGAGACTCCACCCATAGCCCTATCTCGCCTATGATGGAAAAAACCGACTGCTGATGCTTTCCTTTCTGTATATGAACTCGTTCAGGTCTCCTTAAGAAACATTTAGTCTGAAACTATCCTTCATATCAATAAAGAGCCACCAGGTGGGAGCCGGAATAGGGGCCTGAACTCTGCTAACAGAGTGATAGTTAAACACATGTAAGCAGCCATGCTCCCTAGTTTGCTTTCTTGTAATTGCCTACTACTCAGGAGTCATATTATGTGATGGTCATAAAGATTCTTAGCTTGCTTCATTGCTCCTTAGTTGTTTTTGGAGGGGGGGATATTTTTCGTTTTTGTTTTTTGTTTTTTGAGACAAAGCCTCACACTGTCGCCCTGGGTAGAGTGCCTTGGCATCACAGGTCACAGCAACCTCCCAACTCCTGGGATTCAAGCGATTCTCCTGCCTCTCCCTCCCAAGTAGCTGGGACTACAGGCGCCTGCCACAACACCTGGCTATTTTTATTTTATTTATGTTTTTTTGTTTTTGGTTTTTTTTGCAGTTTTTGACCAGGGCTGGGTTTGAACCCGCCACCTCTGGCATATGGGGCCAGCGCCCTACTCCCTGAGCCACAGGTGCAGCCCAACACCCGGCTATTTTTTGGTTATAGCCGTCATTGTTGTTTGGCAGGCCCAGGCTGGATTTGAACCCACCAGCTCAGGTGTATGTGGCTGGCATCTTAACCACTTTAGCCACAGGTGCTGAGCCTGTTTTTCGTTTTTTAAGACAGTCTCACTCTGTGTCCTGGGTAGAATGCCATGGCATCATAGCTCACAGCAAACTCAAACTCTTGGGCACCAGTGATCCTCTTGTCTCTGCCTCCCAAGTAGCTGGGACTACAGGCAACCACCACAAGGCCAGGCTAGTTTTTCTATTTTTAGTAGAGATGGGGTCTTGCTCTTGCTCAGGCTGGTCTGGAACTCCTGAGCTCAAGCCTCAGACTCCCAAAGTGCTAGGATTACAAGCATGAGCCACCATGCAAAGAATCTGATTTTAGTTGTTTTACTTTAATTTTTTTTATTTCAGGTTAAATGTATATTTCAGCATGAAGGTACAAACCTTAGGTTATAAAATTTACACACAAAAGGTTAAGGTCAGAGCTGTAGTTGTGTCCTACACCCAGGGAGTATGTCATTTAAGACTAGTTTTTGAGATATCTTCCAGAAGCGCTGAATTCTGGTGGGCCAGCTGACCCACCCAGACCAGGAACTAACTCAGCTGGTCTTACAGACAGCCCCACCTCACCCCGCCTTCCCCCAAACTAACTCAGCACAAGAAGACAATTTTACACTTCTATGATTCCACCTAACCCCAGCCAATCAGCACACCCAATTGCCTAGCCCTTTGCATGCTGAACTATCGTTGAAATCCCTTTCTCCCAAATTCTTGGGGAGACAGATTTGAGAAATTTCTCTAACAACCTCACAGAACACCTGAGATAGTAAACTCTTTGCTATGACCCCCACTATCTCAGTATATTGGCTTCCTCTTGAGCAACAGGCAATGAACCTTGTTAGCTGTAACAAGTCCTCCCATGTGCGTTTTGCACACAAACGTCATACTAAAGTAGAGTAATTCGTTTTGACTGCAGAAAACTGGAAAAGCAATCAAACTCTTTAAGGTGACCTCAGAAATAAGGGCAAGATTTTGATTAGGGGGAGGAGGCTTCAAGGAAGAGGCAAGTCAAGGGGTGGTCAAATGAGGTCACTCAAACTTCATGAAGAAGTTGAAGGGGAAATTAAGGGGAGAAGAGGGAGGAGAGAGATATGTGGAAGGGATGTCCAGAAATGCTTGGGCAAACCATGGAGGGCTGGGGATACCAGCTAGTGCATTCAGTGGGTGGGTAGCCTCTCAGGTCTTCAGAGCATAGAGGTGACATGTTTGTCTTTGTCTTAAGAGGACCCCTCATGGGTGGCACCTATGGCTCAGTGAGTAGGGCACCAGCCCCATATACCGAGGGTTGGAGGTTTGATCCCAGCCCGGCCAAATTGCAACAAAAAATACCTGGACGTTATGGCAGGTGCCTGTAGTCCCAGCTACTTGGGAGGCTGAGGCAAGAGAATGGCCTAAGCCCAGGAGTTGGAGGTTGCTGTGAGCTGCGATGCCACAGGCTTCTACCGAGGGCAATAAAGTGGGACTCTGTCTCTAAAGGAAAAAAAAAGGGACTCCTCCTGATGCTCTGCAGAGAATGGCTTGGAGAGTGAGATTGAGCAGGAAGGCCAATGGGGAGAGAAAGCAATAAATAGTCCAGAGCCTGAACTAAGCCAAAGAGCTTAAAGAAGCCTAGGTTTGAGAGACATTTTGGAATCTTGCAACAGGTGTCTGGTGGCTGCATTTGCCCAGGTCCACCACCACAGTGGACACAGCATCTCAACCAGCTGCCTGTACCCAAGAAGAGGACAGTCTTAGGACCAAGGGTCTCTGCGCCCAGGCAAAGACAGAAGAAACCTAAGCCCCAAACAGAGGTGTACATACAGAAACATGCAAAGGCTACCAGCCCAAGGGGCCCTGTGACTTCACTCAAATAATGTTTCCAGAAAACTTTGCTGTGAAAAAGAAAATTTATATTTGCAATCAAAATTCCTAGGGACCCCAGAACCAGCAAGTGTGACTGGAGGAATCCCCTGCTGGGATTTGTCCTGCTCAACTCCCGCTGGCTGTGAATAGACAGTCAGTGGGACTGGAGGAGCTGGAGGGGCAGATGGTCTTCCTCCAAGGCACCAGCCTCCTGAGATCGGGAGGCCAGGGTGAGGTCTTTTGTCATGCCTGTAAATAAATAAAGAGCACAGTGGCTTGACCCTTGATTGTGTTCCTAGGAGGCAGGCACTAGGCAAATAGAAGGGGCACATCATGCCCTGTGGACAGCTAGTAATATTGGAAACCCACAACTCCTCCCCGGGCCCCCCTACTTCCATGAGCATTTCCTGAAGCCCTCCCACGGTGCCAGACAAGAGCTCCCCCTCCCCCATCCTGAGAGTTTAAAGTCCATAGAGGTGACAGGTTTGTATGTCAGAGACCTGAATGCCTGAGACATGCTGAAGAGCTAGAAGGAACTGAGTTAGGTGCTCAGGGAGCTCAGAAGAGACCCATCCAGTAGGGGAGGTGGTGGGCCAGAGGGAAGGAGGGGCACACGACAGACAAGAGCCAAGGAAAGCAGAGAACAAGAAGCAGGGCAGACCGACTGACCCACTGCCCTGCCGACGGGGTGACAGCTGTCGGCCCTGACCTCCACACTGAGGAGCGTGGCCTTCCAGGCAGTGGGAGGCATTGTGCAGTGTGAGCTGTGTGTAGTTTTCTCCACTTTAGCAGGTTGGAGTGGGATAAGCCTAGAGCAGGACTTGTCTGAAGGTGCAGGGCAGGCTGGGCCACCCTGCTGGGGGGCGGACGCACAAGTGAGGGGTGGGGCAGAGGAACGTGTGGCCACTAGAGAAGACAAGTCCACACACTCAGCTCCAGGTGGGAGAGCCAGTCTTGGGGCTCCCACCAGGGTGAGGAGGGGGTGGGGTTACACAGTGACCTGGTGGGGCCGCCTAAGGCTATTCCCATTGGGGAATGTCAAAGTGGAGGTGCCAGCAGGCAGTGAGGCATGGGATGGGGGTGTGGAAGGCTTGACCCAAGATGAGGGACCAGGGTGACTTTCAGAATCTTGGCATTGAAGTGAAGGGAGAGAGACATACAGAGAAGGCAGAAACAAAACCCAGGGGTAGGTGAGGGCCATAGTCAGGCCCAGGAGCCTAGAAACCCAGCATGCTCTGGGGCAGAAGAGATCGGAGAATCACCCACCCCCCACATCAGGGGTCACAGGAGTGGGGGACACAGGCCCAAGCAGATGAAACTTATTGGGTGAGAGGAGAAAGGGGGGAGGAGAGCCAATGAAAGACAAGGTGGAAGCTACTGAAAGTTCTGGAAAGAAAGGGTATGCTGCACAGAGAGCTGATCCTCAGAACAGACCTCTGAGGGTGGGAGAAAGGCATCCTCCTGGTGGAGCAGCAGAGTGGGGTCAGGAGGGGCTGTCACTACACTAGAACAGGGTGTGGGGAGGGGGACAAGGATGCAGGTGCTGAGAGGTGGGAAGGGCCTAGGGATGGCTTCCCCAGGGATGTGAAAGGCTGGGGGACATCTCCAGGTCAGCAAGCTGGCCTTCCAACAGGGCAGGGCCTCTGAAGCCCAGGGAGATGCTGCCTGTGCTGTGGCCAGGCAGGGGCCCTTCCTAACATGTTTGCTTCTGGGGGCCCAAAGTCACCCCAAGCCTAGCTGGGTCAGACAGGCAATAACCCCTGGGACAGGTGAAGGGTGCAAATGACTAGAAACTGGATAGGAGGGGACAGTAAAAGAGCAGAGGGTGCTGGGTGAGGTGAAGGCTGAGCTACAGGGAGCACTAAGAATCTCACAGCATTTCCCCAGTGACTCCCTAAAAACCAGCCACCAAAAGCATAGGATGGAAAGGACAGGAGGAAGCACCATGTTAGGGGGGCAGCCCCTGGGTCCTTCCCCAGACTGCAAGGCTGTGTGGCCAAGCAGACACACACACACACACAGGCACACACAGGGCAGGGGCTCCAGCCACCACAGCTACTCACCAGGCACACCTGCCCCTGACGGCTCCTCGCGCACTGTAGGCAGCGTTTGCTCCCATGCAGCCCAGTTCACCTCCTCCACCCTGAGGATGAAAGAGTAGCTCCGAGGCCCTGGGAAGACAGCGATCTAGACTGCTTTGCCCCAGGGACAGCAAGGAGGTGGGCTTTCTCTGCAGGGCACTGGGCCACCTCCCACACCCCACCCAGAACCCCATATTTGCGGCTGTAAGATTGCAGTGCCCAGGGTCAGGTGCCCAGTGGAGGAAGGAGCATCCATCCCTTCCAGCTGTTCACAGCACCCCGGGGTTTCCCAGAGCAACCAGAGGAGGAATTCAGCACAGGGTGCCTTTGTGCTCATGGGTTCTGGGGCCCTTTTAGGGCTATTCCACAGGCCTAAGACTCCCTGTCTCCCAGCTCAGCTGCTTCCTCACAAGTGTCTGTTTCGGGCTGTGCAACTGTCACCAGATTTCCTTTCCCAGTGCCCCAGCCTCTGTGCACAGAAGGGCTGGTTCTCACAGTGGAGATGAGAGATCAGCCCGGGAGAAATGGGGTGGGGGAGGAGAGAAGCCAGGCAGGGCTAGCTCATAGAGAGGTACCAGGCCTCTGGCTTCTTGGCCTCCTCACTGTGCCACATTTCAGGCCAGGTGAGGAGTCAGGGATCACAAGGAAGGAACCTTCAGCTTAAGCCACTGGGACAGACAGATAGCCAGAAAGATGGTGGCTGCTGTGGCCAATAGGATCCAGGATCCTTGACCTCACCTGCCTGGGCACAGTCCCCTCAGCCCTGCCTTCTCATCAGACCTGGCTTTCAGGACAGTCAGGCTGGCCTTGACAGCAGGGATTACTGGTTAGCAAGGACCCCAGGCTGCCCTGCCCTCCCCTCACTCACCTGAAGCACCAGCGCTCATCAGGGCTGCCATCTGGCCTGGTGCCCACGGTCAGCCTCACACCTGCCCGCTGCTTCCTCCTCCTGCACCACCAGTAGCCATTCTCCATCTCCAGGACAGAGATGGCTTTCTGGGGACAAAGGATGCATCAGACAGAGCAGCCTAGGACTCTGCCTGGAGGAAGAGGTGCACAGGGCCAAGGGAGCAAGATGATGTGCCACAGCACTTTACAGTATAACCCAAAGTCAGCTGAGCATGTGAGTTCGAATCCTCTCTGAGTCTCAGTTTCCCCACTTGCAGACTGTCTCCCCACATGTTCCTCCCATGGTTTTGGGGAAGTGAGCAGGTTACAAGCGCCTGACAACTGCCCGCTCTAAAATCCTCCCGGGCTCCAGGACTCCACACCACAGTTACCACCTGCTCTGCCCCACATGTGTGCACCTTGCAGGGAGGGCTTCATGGCTCAGAGAAGATAAGGGGCTTCCTGAAGGCCAACACTGGATTAGCAGTCCCTGGTCTAGCCTCCCTGGGCTCACCCAGTACTGCTCTTCACTCATTAGAGAGAAGTTGGGTATCATATAAGCCCCAGCTCCAGGTGACCCTGCCCCCTAATGCTCCAGGCAGGGCCAGTCCAGAACTTCACATCCTGGCCATCTTTCCCACCAAACTGACCCCATTTTACATACAGGGAACACATTGCGAGCACCATGAAGGCAGGGATTCTGTCTTGGTCCCTGCTCTGTGTGTAGCACCCAGAACTGTGCCCTGCTGTACCAGTGGTGTACACTCAGGAAATACCTGATGACAGCAATGATAATGCGGCCAGGTTAGGCGCCAGCTTGAGCGCTTCACACCTGTGAGCTTCTCCGACTGCGGTGCCTGGCAGTGGACGGGATTCTCACCTGCAGCTTCCAGATGCTCCAGCTGTCATTGGTGACCCTGTTGACGGTCTCGCTCATGAGGGCAATAAGCATGTTCAGCAGCAGGACGTAGGTGAGCAGCACATAGGCCAGCAGCAGCAGCAGCACCACCCCACGGAAGCGCAGCTGCTCCTGGAAGGCCAGCTCGCCCATGCCGATGGTGAATTTGAAGAGCTCCAAGGAGGCGTCCAGGATGCCCCGGTACGGGACCTCACTGCCCTCCTCGTCCTCCTGTCCCGCCCCAGGCTGCCCTGCCGCCTCCGTGGTATTGGGGCCTACCGGGGGCCTGGGGCCCAGGGCCTCCCGGCTCAGGCTCACCAGGGCTGCAAGATGGATGGAGAGGGGTCCTCAGCCCAGGGAGCCCAGCCGGCAGCCTTGAGGGTGCACAAGGCCAGCATGGACAGGCAGGGGTGGAGGCCTTTACCTACAGCGAAGCCAAAAAGGAAGACCAGGTAGACCAGAAGGAAGCGGAGCAGATCCCGCAGGATGACCTGGAATATACCACATGCACCCAGGAGTCGGAGTGGGTAGCTGGACCACCCAGCACCATCCCAGACCCCTGCCTTGGCCCAAGCATGATTTTCATGTACACCACACACACACGTGTGCATACACAGGCGCTATGGAGCCACACGGAACACAGGGTCTTTTAAAAATCTCAGATCCCGGCTCAGCATCTGTGGCTCAAGCGGCTAAGGCGCCAGCCACGTACACCTGAGCTGGCGGGTTCGAATCCAGCCCGGGTCCGCCAAACAACAATGACAGCTGCAACCAAAAAATGGCCAGGCGTTGTGGCAGGCACCTGTAGTCCCAGCTACTTGGGAGGCAGAGGCAGGAGACTAGCTTGAGCCCGGGAATTGGAGGTTGCTGTGAGCTGTGATGCCACAGCACTCTATCCAGGGTGACAGCTTGAGGCTCTGTCTCAAATAAATAAATAAATAAATAAATATCTCAGATCCTATTGTTCCCCTGTTTTAAACTCTCTTGGATCAGCCTGAACAAGAGTGAGACCCCATCTCTACTAAAAATAGAAAAATTAGCTGGGTGTTGTGGCAGGCACCTATAATGCCAGCTACTTAGGAGGCAGAGGCAGGAGGATTCCTTGTCTCCAGGAGTTCAGGGATATAGTGTGCAATGATCGTGCCTGTGACTAGCCAATGCACCCCTGCCTCTAAAAAAATATCATAGAATTACCATATGATCCAACAATTCCACTTCTGGGTATATATATATACCAAAAAGAATTGGAATCAAGAACTTTAACAAATATTTATACACCTGAACTCATAGTAGTGTTATTCACAATAGCCAAAAGGTGGAACCAACAGACAAACGGGGGCACAGAACGTGACCTATCCATACAGTGGAATATCATTCAGCCTTAAAAAGGAAGGAAATTCTGACCCATGCTACGGCATGGATCAACCTTGCCATGTGAAGTAAGCCAGTCACAGAGGGGCAAAGAGTATATGATTCCACTTATATGAGATACTTGGAGTTGTCAGATGCATAGAGAAAGTTAAACAGTGGTTGCTGGAGGCTGGCGCAGGAGAGAAAGGGGAGTTGTTTAATGGGCATCAAGTTTCAGTTTGAAATGATGAAAAAGTTCTGAAGATGAATGATGGTAACAGTTACACAAAATGTGAATGCACTTAATATTGCTGAACCATACACTTTAACACAATTAAAATGGTTGATTTTATTTTACCACAATTTAATTTTTCTTTTTTTGAGACATAGTCTCACTCTGTTGCCCTGGGTAGAGTGCTATGATGTCATAGCTCACAGCAATCTCTGACTCCTGGTTCAGGCATCCTCCTGCCCCAGCCTCCCAAGGAGCTGGGACTACAGGTGCCAGCTCCCACACTGGGCTAATTTTTCTATTTTTAGTAGAGACAGAGTCTTGCTTTTGTTCAGGCTGGTCTCAGACTCCCAGAGTGCTAGAATTATAGCCATGAGCCACCTCACACTATTTATTATTTTATTTTATTTTATTTTATTTTTTTCAGAGACAGAGTCTCACTTTGTCACCCTTGGTAGAGTGCTGTGACATCACAGCTCACAGAAACCTCCAGCTCTTGGGCTTGGGCCTCAAGCCTCTTGCCTCAGCCTCCTGAGTAGCTGGGACTATAGATGCCCACCACAACACCCAACTATTTTTTTTTTGCAGTTTGGCTGGGGCCGGGTTCAAACCCGCCACCCTCGGTATATGGGGCCAGTGCCCTACTCACTGAGCTACAGGTGCTGCCCTGTACACACAATTTAAAAGGAAACTTCTGGGGGCCTCCAAATCTCTCCCCATGGACAAAGCCCCTGCCCCTCCCTACCTCCTAGCCTGCTCTCTTCCACACTCCCTCACTGTCTCACTCTAGCCACCCTGGTCTCCTCGCTCTGTCCTGGGCACCCCAAGCTTGCTCTAGCTCATGGCCTTTGCCTTTGCTGTTCCCTTTGCTGAGAATGCTTCCTCCTTGACCCTGGGCAGCCAAATCATTCTTTTGGGTGTCAACTTAAACGTCCCCTTTTCAGAGAGACCTGCCTTGACCATCCCATCTCAAGCACTCCCTACTCCGCACATTCTCCATCACACTCTCCTGCGTATTTCCTTTCTAGAACTGAGGAGTCTATATCTTCCTAGTTGTTTTCCTGGGGTTTTCCTTTCCTCCACTGGACATCAGCTTCAAGAGGGAGAAGGTTTGTCTGTCTTGTTCACTGCTGTATTCCCATGACCCAGAGCAGGGCCTGGCCCACAGTGGGCACTCCCTCAACATGTCTGAATGCTCACACAAGTGCAGGCAGACATTGGCCCTCACCTCCCAGGGCACAGACACACAGGCTGTGTGCATCTTCTCTGCGCCAGTGGAGAAAGAGGCACGTGCCCCAGGTGGGCGCCTGCACGCACCCATGTGCATGTGTGTGCGTGTGCAGAGCCCTGGGAGCAGGTGAGTACGTGCCCATACTCAGACTTGCATTAGCAAGTGTATGGGCAGTGACACAGGCAGATGTGTGCAAGTTCTCCTCTGCCCAGGTCAGCTATGGAGGAAGCTCCTGCCTGCTGAGGCCAAAAGGAGCCTCCCGGGCCACCCCCTTTTCTCACCTTCTGGATCATGACGCTATAGATGCCTGTGTGTTGGAAGCCACGGGTATAGTAAAGCAGGTTCAGCCAGCCCAGCACCAGAGAGGACACAAGCAGGGGCAGGTACCACTCGATGGCCAGGAAACACAACACCTGGGACAGCACTGTGAGCAGGGCCTGGACCAGGCTGTGGGGGGCGGGGGACAGGGTCTGGGTCAGCTTTGAGGCCACTTGGCAAAATACCCCCAGTCCCCACTGCCCAACCCTGACCGCCACTGCCTCTCCCATGGTTAGGTGGCTTGAGGTGTCTTGCATCTGTCTGGGACTGGACCTAATCAACGGCCTGACCTCTGTCCTGGGCCAGTATTTAACCTCTGTGGGCCTCAGTTGCCTCTCCTGTGAGATGGGGGTAATAATCCTCACACCGGACCTGAGAGTGCTTTTGAGGGTTAAGTGAGACCCTATGTGAAGGGAGTCCAGGTTCCCCCAGTGTGCAGCAAGGCCTCAGTAAACATCACGACCATGGCGGCCTGGAATCCAAGATCTGGCTGCATGCAGCTCCTGACTCCCTGGAACTCCCTGACTCTTGCTTGTAAAGCAGCCTGGTGCCTCTGCCACACCTGCCTCTCCCAGGCCTAGAGACTGTGCGGTGAGCAGTGAGACCCACGTACAAGAGGAGTTCAAAGTAGCTGTCCATGAAGGAGATCCAGATGAACAGCCGGCGCCGCCAGAAGTACCACAGCTACAGGGAGGGAGGACAGACAGAGGGACAGAGACGGGGGGTGGGGGGAGGGAGGGTGAGGGGGAAGATGGACAGAGGGACAGAGACGCGGGGGGGGCAGCAGACAGAGGGACAGAGACTTGCTCTCACAAAGGCTGCCCAGCCGCCCCTTGGGGCCTGGGGCCACACACACACACACACACACACACACACACACGCCCCAGGTGCTCCCTACCTGCTGGCCTGGCCATACAGGAGGCCTGACCAGCAACACTTTGGGGACTAACACAGCAGCTTTGGCTTTGGGAGGACTTGTGAATCCTTCCAAGAGCTGACATGGCTTTGGACCCTCTTTCCAAAAAGAACAGCCACCCACCCACAGACACCCAGACAATGCTGGGAACCTCTTGGTCCCCAGGGATCAAGATGAAGAAGCCACATATGGCATACAAAGAGACAAGCTCCTTTCCCTCCCACCTCCCGCCTCCCAGGAAGCCCCTGTCCTCCAGCCAACCTGGGTTTTGTGCCCCAATTCTGCCCACTTTGAGAAGCTCTTAATGTCTGTGTGTCCAGCCTGTGTCCTGCACGCTTGCAGCATTTCCCCCTAAAGACGCTCTACTGGGGGAGGTGCCTGGGCCCCACCTGCCCATGACCTTTTGTGCCCTCCAAGAGAGGAAAGCCCCAGCCAAGGGACCTGGGGGAGCAAAGCCTGCACTGCCAAAGAATCAGAGAAGCGTCTGCTGCCCCCCAGGAACCCCAGAAAGCACAGCATGGAAGGGGCCCGGGGCTCAGAAGGCAAGGCCAGAAGCCCTGGCCCTCAGCCACTCTGGGAGGACTGGATATGACAGCCAGCTTCCCAGCCCATGAAGGGATTGTGGCAAACTTGCTCTAAGGTCTGAGGTCTGTGTCCGGGTCAGCTGGGAGACAGAGGGCGAGAGTGGGGGAGCCCTCACCTGGCCCAGGAGGAGGTAGATCCCCCCCAGCAGGATCAGGATGTGGCCCAGCAGCAGCATGGAGGTCCCGGCCGTGGCCTTCAGGGGGAGGAGGGCCTGTTGAAGACACTTAGGTAAAACCCAGCAGCTCACCCTCCCAGATCTGAGGGCCCATGCTGAGCCTGAGCTGTGGAGAGGGAACGCAAGCTCCAGGGAGGGGCCCCAGATTCCAGTCTCCTGAGACAAACCCGGACCCCACCACTCCCAGCCTGTGTGACCTGGGTTGCTTTGCCTCCCTGTGCCTCCCTTCCCTCAACTGAGGATGATAACCTCGTCATCTCCAGGGTTGGGGGGTGTTTAGGGTCCTTTCTCACATAGGTGAGCACTGAGTATTCATATTGTCATCACTAGCTCAAGGCGCTGGCTCCCTCAGAACATGGGTGCGTCACTCCGGCAGCCTCAGCCCAGCATTATCCTTTGCAGAAGGGGGATGGCATCCCTGCCCGTCTTCCTCCGCGGCTGTTTCCTCCCCTAGGATGTGCCCACACCCCTGCCCTTGCCTTCTCCAGGGCAGGCTGGTGGTAGGCGACAGCGGTGAAGATGAGCATGTAGGTCAGATAACACAGGAAGTTGAAGAAGAACCTGGGGATGAGCAGATCCCATTTCTCCTGCAGCAGCTTGTTCAGGGGCTCCAAAACCAACATTCGGTGCCGGTGCTGGGGTAGGAAGGGGAGAGCCATGCTACATTCAGCAAGCGCAGACGGAGACTCGCTCCGTGTCAGTGCAAGGCCCAGGGAAATGGAGGGGAGAGGCCGGGGAGTGGCTCTCACACTCCCAGGACCCTCCAATGACCCCATTTCAGCCCTCACTGCTGCGCAGTGACCAAGGGCCTCACCCTGCGGAGGAGGGCTGATCGGCAGAGACACTCGGTGGTTGCTGAGGGGTCCCTTCCAGTGCTCCCCGTGTTGGGAGGGCCTGTAGTGTGAACTGAATATGGGCCTGGCAGCCAGGGGCAGGGCCACAGCTGTGGGACATGCAGCTACAGCCCCGCTGGCACAGAATAAGGTGTGGTCCAGCAGGAGCTCTGATTTGTGGACCTTACCAAGCCCTTCAAGCACATTCACACACACCCCTGTGGGCTCACCGGGCTCCTGCAGTGAAAGGCGATGATCTCCAGCACCGAGTTCTCCTCCCAGCTGTCCACAGAGGCCAGGTCGTACAGGGACACCCGGACAGGCCCATAGCACCACTCGGTGAACTTTCGGGAAAGAGCCTGGCACGGCCCTGAGAACTCCCGCTGCAGGATGTGCCTGAAAATCTGCAGGGCAGCCTCATGAGCTTGCTTGCGAGCTTCCCCCCACACTGATGCTGGGCCAAGACTGTGACACACCCAGCTTGTGACCATGGCCTGGGGCTGCAGTACACTCACCCCCTCCACGGGAGTCATGTGCTCAGTCACAGGGCACTCTCACCCCCACCCAGCCACCTAGACCCCAGCCAGTTGGCCACTCTGGTTTTTCCTTTCCCACTCCCACCCCATGGCCCTCTTTCCTGGTCTCCTCAGGTAGCAGAGAGACCCCAGCCTGTGGGTCAGAGGCTGACAGTTATACATGTGCATGTACTTCTATGATTAGAGTCCAGAGATCTCAACAGCCTTGAAAGGGGTCCCTAAACCAAACAAGTTAAAAAGCTATCTGATTTTACAAATGAGCAATGGGGGAAAGAGGTGCAGACGGGGGGTGGCTGCTGCATAGCAGGGCCTCTAAACAACAAGGTTCACACACCCCAGGAAGACCTCAGGAAACTTGGAAGGCAGGAAAAAAGGATTAAAGCTTCTATCCATGTTTATTTTTATCATAGCTTAAAAAAAAAAAATCTCTGCTGACCAAGCATGGCACAGGTTTTAAGCAGGTGAAGCCAGCCCTGACCTCAGGGATCAGACACCTGGTAAGCCATTCAGAAAAATGAAGCCGCATCATGCTCACTCTTTCTGCCAAAATAACCCAGCTAAATCAAAGTTTTAGGCAACAAAAATGAAAATACAAAAGTTTGGGAGAAAGGCCAGCCCCAGTGGCTCACACCTGCAATCCTAGCACTCTGGAAGGCCGAGGTGGGTGAATCGCCTGAGCTCACAGTTTTGAGACCAGCCTGAGCAAGAGCGAGACACCCTCTCTAAAAAATAGCTAGGCATTGTGGTAGGCACCTGTAAAAAACCCAGCTACTCAGGAGGCTGAGGCAAGAGGATCACATGAGCCCAAGAGTTTGAGGTTGCTGTGAGCTATGACACCACAGCATTCTACCAAGGGAGACAAAGTGAGACTCAAGGATAATATATGCATTATATATTACATATATGTTATATATATATATATATTTAAAATGTTATAGCAGGAATTAATCGATAGCAAAAGCAAGGAACCTGCAGAAAGTGGTGGCTCACGAATCCTAGCACTCAAGGAGGCCAATGTGGGTGGATTGCTTGAGGCTTGAGTTTGAAACCAGCCTGAGCAAGAGTGAGACCCTGTCTCTCCAAAAAAATAGGAAAATTAGCCAGGCATGGTGGCTCAT
Source organism: Arctocebus calabarensis (assembly GCA_963573935.1). NCBI lineage: Eukaryota > Metazoa > Chordata > Mammalia > Primates > Lorisidae > Arctocebus > Arctocebus calabarensis. The sequence goes on from CAUYON010157960.1 coordinate 16,355, forward strand.
GCCTTTAGTCCCAGCTACTTAAGAGAAGGCTGAGGCAGGAGGATCGCTTGAGCCCAGGAGTTTGAGGTTGCTGTGAGCTGTGATGACACCATTGCATTCTAGCCTGGGTGTCAAAATGAGACCCTGTCTCAAAACAACACAACAACAAAATCCCAAGGAACCTTAAAAGAGAAAGGCCAAACACTAATTTGTTTCATAATTATACTTGCATACGTAAACATTTTAAAATTCTGTATGGTGAAAAGAGACAATAAAATTTGAAAAATAAACAGTGAACTATGAGAAAAACTTGTCAGTGTTATTTTGTAGACAAAATACATACTAAGTTCATTATACGTATTTACCAATCAATATGCAGAAAAATCTAACAGCAAAGTAGGTAAGGGTTATAAAAAAGACTGTCTCTCAGTTGGGTGCCCATAGCTTGGTGGTTAGGGTATCAACCGCATGCTCCTGGGCTGGTGGGTTTGAACCTGGCCCGGGCCTAGTAAACAAACAAACAAAAAAAAATAGCTGGGTGTTGTGGCAGGTGCCTATAGTCCCAGCTACTAGGGAGGCTGAAGCAAGAGAATCACTTAAGCCCAAGAGTTTGAGGTTGCTGTGAGCTAAGACGCCACAGCACTCTACTGAATATGACAAAGTGACTTGCTATCTCAATTTTAAAAAAACCAAAAAGACTGTCTCCTAATAAAGAAACCCTAACGGCTTAAAAAAATTTCCTTTGTTTCATAATGTGATGTGATATAACACGTTAATTCAGTAATCTATATATAATTTATTAACACACTTTTTTTTTTTTTGCAATTTTTTGCTGGGGCCAGGTTTGAATCTGCCACCCCCAATATATGGGGCTGGCGCCCTACTCCTTGAGCCACAGGCACCACCCAACACACATGTTTTAAAGGTGCATACTGAAATTTTTCTCACTAATAGGAGTGTCCCATCAAAAAATGGAGTAACCAAGACCACCACCTAAGGCTCTTTCTGCAGAACTCTTAGGGTGAGACATACTGCCTCTGGGGGAGGAGGAGAGGAGAGAAGAGATAGCTGCTCACCTCAATTTTGCCTTCCTTGGCAGCCAGCTTTAGGGGCGTAAGGCCCTGCAGGTTGGGGACGTCCTCGAGCTGCACAGTGGGACACAGGTGGGCCGCAGCTTGGAGGAGCCTGTCGTACATGTGGGTCACCAGAGCTGTGTTCTCCTTAGAGTTGTCTGCAATCATCACCAGAGCATGCAGGACTGTGTTGCCCAGGGAGTCGGTGGCTTGCAGGCTGGCAGGCTGATGTGGGTTCTCCAGGAGGTAGCTCACGACGTCCCACTGCTTGGTGCACGCAGCCAGAGAGAGTGGTAGTTCACCTGTGAGCCAAGGAGGCAGCTTGGGCCTCAGGCCTTCCAGCTTCCACCTGCCTACTCCTCAGGCTTCTTGGACAGAAGGCCAAGCCTCCTCCAAGCAGGTCAAGCTTCTTTACCTATCTAAGGGAGCAGAACAGGGGCCAGCCAACTAGGGCCCATTCTGCCTTGCTTCTTGCTCTCTTTAGGCACATTGCCCCTTTGTTCTAACTCTGCCTGGTTGCTGCAGGCCAGTTCCAGCAGCCCGCAGTCCCCCCTGGGTCAGGGCTTGGCGCGTGCTGAGCCTCCCTGTCTGTACCATAATAAAACATCTCTTAAGAGCGGCGCCTGTGGCTCAACGAGTAGGGCGCCGGCTCCATGTTCCAAGGGTGGCGGGTTCAAACCCGGCCCTGGCCAAACTGCATCAAAAAATAGCCGGGCATTCTGGCATGCGCCTGTAGTCCCAGCTACTCGGGAGGCTGAGGCAAGAGAATCGCCTAAGCCCAAGAGCTGGAGGTTGCTGTGAGCTGTGACTGCACAGCACTCCACTGAGGGCGATAAAGTGAGACTCTGTCTCTACAAAAATAAAAAATAAATAAAATAAATAAATAAAACATCTCTTAAGACAAATTGCTTTTGCAGGAAGTGCAGTGGTTAGAAGTAGGGTGTCAGGGTCAGACAGACGTGGGGTTAAGGGCCAGCTCTGCCACTCACTAACCATGTGACCTTGGACAAGGCTTTATTCCCCTCTGTGGTTCAGTTTACCCAAGAAAGCCTCACTTACCAAAATAGAAGCAAGTCCCTTGGCCCTTCTGGAAGAACTGGCCACAGGCCCGAGCATGCACGTCAGCTCCATTCTCCACCAGGAGCTTCACACACTGCAGGCTCCTCTTCTCTATGGCAATGTGCAGGGCACTGTGGCCTTGATAGTACTCATCTGTACACTGGGTGTTGACCAAGGGCTGTGGATTGCCTGAGTCCCGGTCAATCTGCAGCAGAGGCAGGATGCAGGCGTTGACCCCGTCCTGAAGATTTAGCACAGCCTTCATCAGGCACGTCTTTCCTGTGGAGCCCTCTGTGGGAAAGTGGAAAGGAAGGGGCACCATGGTGCTCAGACCTGGAGCATTGGGGCTACAGTAAGCCTAGACTCCAAAGTACCCCTGGGAGGATTAAAAAAAGATGGATATTCACTCCTGGTGGGAGCACAATCACCTATGAAGGTTCCAGGCAACAATTAAGAAAATACCAATAGGTAAAACTACAATTCTGCCCTAGAAACCACATTCTAAGACATAATTCATCATTTATGCAATGTTGTCTACACAAGAACATTCAAAACTGTATTTGTATGTGGAGCCCCTATTTAACAGTGACAGCAAGTCAGTTGGCCTCTCTTAAACCTCAGTGTTTCTCACTGTAAAATGAGAATATTCCAGGGGTTAAATGGAATAATATAAACGAAATGCTTAGCACACGGAGGGCCTGGCACATAGCTAGTTAAGGCCAAAAACTACAAACAACCTTATGGCCATTGATGAGGAACTGGCTAACTAAATTGAGGTAAATCCACATGATGGAAGCCTCCTTCCACAGCTGTTACAGTGACTGCGCACAGTATGTACTAACTGAAAAGTGTACAAGATTCATACATGGGGGGGAAGCACACTGGAAATTAGTATGTGTCAATATCTCATGAACATAAATATCTTCCTTTTTTTTTTCTTTTTTTCTTGAGACAGAGTCTTACTCTGTCACCCTGGCTAGAGCGCCATGATGTCACCATAGCTCATAGCAACCTCAGTCTTTTGGGTGCAAGCAATCGTCTTGCCTCATCCTCCCAAGTAGCTGGGACTACAAGTGACTCCCCCGAAGCCTGGCTAGTTTTTCTATTTTTTAGAAACTAGGTCTGGCTCTTGCTCTTGCTCAGGCTGGTCTCAAACTCCTGAGCTCAAGCCATCCACCTGCCTCAGCCTCCCAGGATGGTAGGTTTACAGGCATGAGCACTGCGCCTGGCCTATAAATATATTCCTAATGTACTAAGAAAGTCTCTCTCCACATCCACATCAACATCTGCAACTTGGAATTTTGTGATGTAGGCTAATCTCATTGGGGTTAGGTGATACCTCAGGGTGGTTTTGATTTGCATTTCTCTGATGATTAATGACAATGAGCATTTTTTCATGTTTGCTAGCCATTCATCTGTCTTCCTCAGAGAAGGTTCTATTCATTTCTCTTGCCCAGTGATAGATGGGATAAACTGTTAGCTTTTTGTTTTTCTAATTTTTTTTTTTTTTTAGAGACAGAGTCTTATTTTGTCGCCCTCGGTAGAGTGCTGTGGCGTCACAGCTCACAGCAACCTCCAGGTCTTGGGCTTAGGCGATTCTCTGGCCTCATCCTCCCAAGTACCTGGGACTACAGGCACCCGCCACAATGCCCAGCTATTTTTTTGTTGTTGTTGTTGTTGCGGTTTGGCCAGGGCCGGCGCCCTACTCATGGAGCCACAAACACCGCCCTTGCCTGGCTACTTTTTTTTTTGGTTGCAGCCCTCATTGTTGTTTGGCGGGGCCCAGCTGGATTCGAACCCACCAGCTCAGGTGTACGTGGCTGGTGCCTTAGCCTGTTGAGCCACAGGCGCTGAGCCATGTTTTTTTTTTTTTTTTTTGAGACAGAGCCTCAAGCTGTCACCCTGGATAGAGTGCTGTGGCATCACAGCTCACAGCAACCTCCAATTCCTGGGCTCAAGCGAGTCTCTTGCCTCAGCCTCCCAAGTAGCTGGAACTACAAGCGCCTGCCACAACGCCCAGACATTTTTTGGTT
>CAUYON010157970.1:0-12017 GCA_963573935.1 Arctocebus calabarensis
GGACAGGTGAAACCTACTACATGCAGAACACAAATGTTTTCACATAATAAACGAGATAATCTCATGAAGGTTATGTCGAACAGTTGGATGAAAATATTTCAGATTGTATATGAAGCCCACACACTGTACCCCATGATTGCATTAATATACACAGCTATGGTTCAATAAATGAAAAAAAAAAAAAAAAGAAGAACATAAGTGACAGGATTCACAGCCATCTGCTCTTCAGATTCCATTACATGGGGAATGTAAAACGGAAGGTACCAGAAAGGGGATTGTTTGAATTCTTAATATTTTTTCTCCATATCCACAAGAAAATCCACTGGTCCTTTCATGTAGTACCACCAGTGGTTGGCAGAATGGTCCCCGAAATTTGTTCATACTCTTTAATTCCTGAAACTCATGAATCTCCTATATTACATGGAGAAAGTGACTTTGCAGATATAATGAAGATTACTGGTCTAGATTATCTACATGGATCTAATCTAATCACATGAATTTTTAAAGTGGAGAACTTTCTTGGGCTGTGATTAGAGAGAGGCAGCAGAAGAAACATGATGTATGTGGCAGACGGGAAATCAGAGAGATTCCGACTGTGAGAAGTTATGGAGAACCCTTGCTGGCTCTGTGATACAGGGGTTCACATGCAAAGACAGAAGATAGGTCTCTAGGAAATAAGGGTGGCCCTCTACGAAAGTCAGCCAAGGAATGGGAAACCTCAGCCCTATGGTCACAAGAAAGTGCATTCTGACAAAATCTAAATGAAATTGTAAGGGGCTTCTACCCCAGTGCTCCCAGTAAGAAATGCCACACTGCCAACATGGAGGTTTGGCTTGAGAGCCCTTTCCCAGGTTTCTATCTGACAGAATTGTGAAATAATAAATGGGTGCTATTTTAAACTGTTATCTAATTATGGGATATAAATAGACTACTTCTAGGAATATTTCATGACCCTCTCTTCTAGGTCATTATTTTGAGCCTATTCTGTCTTACCAAATTTCATTGAAGATACTCAGCTCAAGACTTGTCTTTGATCCTCAGCCTTAAACATTTTTGATTGAAGTTTCATTGATTAGCATTTCAACGGGCTCAGGCCATTGCATATTTATTCTCATAATCACCTATCCCCATTTATCCCCATAGTTCTAATTTCGTGTACTTGTAAAAAGGCTTTCAAGGTGATCTTTTCTGTGTAAAAGCAAAAGATGGAAAACTGAGAAGGCTGGAAGACATTTAAACCCACATTCTTATTTCTATTTTTTATCTTTCCATGCAATTTTGCAATTGGAGCCTTTTAAAAATTATGCTCCAAATTTAAATGTAGTGGCAAAAAATGAATGTAATACTTTCACAAGTTTCTAGTAGCTACAGGGAAGGTATCTGGAGCCGGTGCATCTTTATGCTTACAAGTTCAGTATATTTACTGGCACATGATCTGGATCCTATTTTGAACATTGAAGCACCAGTCTATTTAGAGTTCAAAGAATATAAGAAATTACACATCTGAAGATCTTGGCATAAAATTGTGACAATTTCATGTAGCAAGTAGCCTCTTGAGATAAGAAACAGTCTCTGGCCTCTAGGGACATGCATGGTAGCTTACAAATGTGAACATTTTTGAATTAGGTTTGAATGCATGTGCCAGAAAATGCCAAAATAACCAGTTAAGTTTCATATAATGTTTTTTCCTTACATAAAAAGTTCAAATACAGACAGATTGGGACTGATAGAGTGGCTTCATTATCACCAGATACTCGTAAATGTAACTTTCTACTTATTGCTGCCTAATCTTAAAATGTAACTTCCATTGTAAATATCCTCTCATGGTTTAAAAGCCCTGAGAACCCCAACATCACTTCAGCCTTTCCGCAAGAGGGAGCATGTGGATATTGCCAGAAAATCGTGTTCTTCCAATGTCAGTTTCTTCTAAAATCTCTTTATTGAGTTTCTACAAAATTCTCCATTTTAATATCATTAGCTTGATAACCAAAGTTGGCTACAAGGGATGATGGGAAATTATTATGTTAGCTAAGTAAAACAGAATCCTAAGCAAAATTAGTGTTCTCTTTTAAGGAAGAAGAAGTGAATAGTAATCGAATGGAAACTTGTCCTCTCTGCCTTATTTGAATAGATTTTATAAAAGGAACAATTCACCATCTTTTCAAGAAATGTGGTCTACAGCATGATTATTCCTCACTTACAGGATCTTTTACAATGGTAAAATAAATAAACAAATGGTTAAATAAATTTGGCTCATTTAGAGTCCATGCAGAAAGAAAATTATGTGAACTATAGATTTTATAGTTTTTCACTTTTCCACTGGAAACATGCCCCTGACTTTTCTGGAGATGCTGTCCCGTCTTCTCTGTAAGCCCACTTGGGTTTGGTTGGATGTGACTCCTTATCTGTAGGAGGGCCCTTGCTTTGTCTAAGTCAGTCCTTGTGCCCCCCACACTGGCTACAGTGATTCCTATAGGGATGGGAGCGTAACCCTCCTAGCCAGGGAGAGTTGGAGTCCAGATTTTGCTTAATTCGTTCTTAGTTTTTCTCCCTATCAGTCATAACATAAAAGATTGCATCTCTCATTCCTGCAGGCAATAATTTTGAGATCTCAAGAGGAGAGAGACCTGGCCTTAGAATAGAGTCAATTTATAGACAGGTATTTTAACAGGTAGGAAAAAAGTGAAATCCGATCTTTGAGATCCCTATACGAATTCCAAAAATGATCATTTTATTTCAGCAAATTATGTCAGGTTTTCTGTTCATTAGCAGTAAAAAAAGAATCTTTATTGTGACAGAAAAGAAAACAGTTGATAGACTGTTGCACATGGGCCACTGTGCATTTCATGTTAACATGACTTCTTGTGTAGTACTCAACAATCCAGAGAGGTAGGTATAAGGATTATAAGTTCACCACATAATTCTATGAGGGCTAGAGAGAACTTGCCCTTATAACTTTTAAAACAGTCAAGCCCAAAGTCCATATTTTGTCATTGGTCAATTAAAAAAGTACTCATTTTATCATCTCTAAAATTGGATGGTATCTTATAATTTAAGATGTATTACAGGTCGATTGGCAGATGTTCCCTTTCTTAGGGAACATCCTATAATCATTAGTACCTTGAGTTTGCTGAACTATAGCCATTTAAGGTTTACTTTGTATCAGGAACTATTATAAGTGTAGAACATGTAATTAACTCACATAATTCTCACAACCACCTTATGGTATAGGCATAGGCACTACTGTTATACCATTTTACAGATGAGGAACTGAGATTCACGGAGGATAAGTATCTTTCCTATGTTCACTGGTAAGTGGTAGAGGTGGGATTTGAACCCAGGCATCTGTATATAACTATTAGTCATACTAGGAACCTAGGCCCAGGAAAGAGGCTCTGAGGAGAGCTTTGGGAGTTTATGTGCCTGGAGAGGGAACTGCTCCTTTCCCTGTGTTTAGCTAGAGCATACTGGGGAGGACCCTAGGCAAACCTTGCAGTAGCTCCAGGCCCACCTGGAAGATTACGAGGAAAAAGCCTGGTAGGAGGTGGCAGATGCCCAGTGCCAGGGCAAGGACTGGGCCAGGGAGGCTGAGAAGAGCTCGGGGGGCTGAACACGCTTCAGGATGGATTAGATCCTAAGTGACAGGAGATTGTGAACTATTCCATTGTCCTTGGGTTTGAAGGTCATTGCCTCTTCACTGAGCCTGTGGCCGAGAGTCCAGGGTTCAGGTTTAGTCTGAGGACTTGTAGTGACATGCTAAGGTGGGGCAGGATGAGTTGTCCACACTAGGTTTTGCCTTATTGGTAGAGCAGTGATCTTAAAACTCTGATGCATAGGACAGTCTCTCAAGAGATTAAAAACATCCTAAAGCCTGAGCTAAGTCCCATACTTCTTAAACCATATTCTCTAGATGTGGGACCCAATGGGCACTTTTACATATTTTTAATTATTTTTAAATTTCAGAATATGTATGTTACAAAGGTACACACATTTTGGTTACACAATTGGGCTTTGTACATTTTAAGTCAAAGTTATAAATGTGCCCTTCACCCAGAATGTGCACATTGCACCAGTTAGGGGTGAATTTCCTCACCCTACCTCCCCCTTCCCACCTACAGTCAAATGTTTTTCTTTAAAAACCATTGTGTTTTCCTTGAGTTTCATTAAATTTTACTTCCATATGTGTACTTGGTCATTGATTCATTCCAAGTTAGTACTTGAGTATCTGTGGTGCTTGCTTTTCATTCCAGCAAGACTTCACTTAGAAGAATGGTCTCCAGTCCCCCCCAGGTTGTTGCAAAAGATACTAGAGCACCATTTGTTTAGTGGCTGAACAGTTCTCCATGTTATACACATACCACATTTTATCAATCCACTCATGGGGGGACTTGGAGAGTTTCTACATCTTTGCAATTGTGAATTGCAGTGCTATAAACATTTGAGTCTAAGTGCCTTTTTTTATAAACTGACTTTTTTTTCCCCTTTGGGTAAATACCTACTAGTGGGATTGCTGTATCAAATGGTAGGTCTAATTTTAACTTTTTTTTTTTTTTTTGAGACAGAGCTGTCACCCAGGATAGAGTGCTGTGGCATCACAGCTCACAGCTACCTCTAATTCCTGGGCTCAAGCGAGTCTCCTGCCTCTGCCTCCCAAGTAGCTGGGACTGCAGGCGCCCACCACAACGCCCGGCCATTTTTTGGTTGCAGCTGTCATTGTTGTTTGGCAGGCCCAGGCTGGATTTGAACCTGCCAGCTCAGGTGTACGTGGCTGGCGCCTTAGCCCATTGAGCCACAGGCGCTAAGCCCTAATTTTAACTTTTTGAAGATTGTTGTTTTAAGCAGAGTGACTTTATGTCCAGCTACAACTCTGACTGTATTTATGTGGTTGTGTGGGGAGGTGTTTACCTTTAGGTCATAAAAAATTTGTAATGAAAAAATATACTTTCATCACCTTCCTTCCTGGAGGTGTTATCCAGGGCGAGTGGGGAAGTGTTAACCTTTCAGTCCTGTAAAAAATGAGTAATGAAAAATATACTTCCATCACTCAAAGGAATACTAGTTTGTTATCATTCATGTTATTCCCCAAAGAAGCAATTTTTACTAGATTACATGACAGGATTCTTCAGTTCTTTTTATAATTTTTCATACCACCTCTGATTTCTACTATTTGTTCAAAAATTCATAAAGTTATTTTTATGTGGCTATGGTGAGCTGAGATTAACAGCCCTTCTTCCATCCACAGTTGTCGTATTAGTAGGTATGGATTATTACATTTTAAACCTTCAACTCCCTGTGTATTGTGTGCTCCCCAGTCTAAAGAGCTGTGATTTTTCACTTTTTCAGCCTTCAGGGTAGTGTTTTTATTGCATAAATTCAGAAAGAGAACTGACATTTGTATTTTTGAAATATACACCTGAAGCTCACAGGAGACACAATAGTTTTTAGAGAAAAGCATTTGAATCCAAAAGCTTGTGTTTATTAGGCATCAAAGTTCCAATTCTTGCTTTCTCTCTACACAGAAGGATCTAACAGTAAAAAAAAAAGTGTAAGAAAATGGAGAGAAAATAGAGGAACAAAAGACACTGTCACTGCCTTGGGCCACTCACCTCTTGCTCACGTTTCCAGTAGAAAATAGAACATACGAGGCACCTCGCAAGTAGGCTGGGAATCTAAGAGCAGAGAACACCTGTGCCTTGTGTCAAGGTGGGGGTATCTGAGTATACAGCAAGATTCCAGAATGATCGCCATATATCAGTGGGAAAATAGACAGAGGTGGTCGGCATTTTTACTTAGAAACCCTGCCTCTAACCCTAACCCCCAAACTTGCCATTTAGTGGAGGTGAAAGTAGCTGGGTTTTCCCAAACCCTTAGAAGAAGCAGAAATCGCAGAGAGAGTGGGAGAGCTGCATCCTTCTAAAATGGCATCCCAGGCAAAAGAGGAAAAAAAACTAAAATTGACTCAAAAGTTTCAAACTTAATTCTCATGCTTTTAAATGATTTTCTGTAGAAATCTTATCATTTTGGGTTAAGGCTGCTTCTTCCTAAGAGAATCTGTGTTTGCTTCTGCCAAGGCCCTGTCATCATAACGCACCTTGGGAGCTGGGCCTGTGAGTGTGATTTCTCAGGAGATCGCCTGCTCTTTTTCCTCCAACAATTCAGATCGAAACAGAAAGTCTGGATGAGGAGAAAGAGTTTTCTTTTTCTCATGACCTGCGTCTGGTATTAGGTGAGTTTTTTCTAGTCTACTCTTGAGTTGAGGTAGATATTGAGAGTTCCAATTCTATTTCTGGATGACCGTTCCATGTCACACAAGCCCCAGATCTTGTCTTCTGTGAGGCTTTTCTCACTCAAGACTGTATTTTTGCCAGGATTAGACAAACCTGAGCAGCCACTGTCTGGTCTGTAATATGCACCTGCAGCCTGAGTCACTGCTTGCTCTTTGGTTTCACTCTTGAGGCTTTCTCTCACTTTCCAGTAAATTCAGTACAATTAAAAAGATACTGGTGTATTCTGTCTGGGTACTGTGTACCAGAAATTTTATCAGGAATTCTGGTTTATCACACAAATGATGTTTTTGAAAACCCTGTTACAGGACCTCATTTGAGATCAAAGCTTACAGCTAAGGTAGCAGGTGAGGTGAGGAGTGCTTATTCTCTGAGACCTGTGTAACTTGGTCAGGGAGTGGGACCAGAAACCTCTTTGTTTCCTCTAATACATCAGAACACCACTTCCCTACCTGCCTGTGAACTCGTTCCAGGCTCACGCCTTTCGGTTGCCCTGGTCCCCTATTCTCCACCTGCTCACTCCCCCTCATTCACTGAAGTCTGCGCCTGCTGTTTCTAGCCCGCTCTTCCAGCACATGTATCGCGGTCATCCTACTTTGGTGTAGTCAATGACTCGGTCAACTTTGGGGCCTTATATTTATGTGTTTGGCTTGTCATTCTCAGTGACTTTGGTCTTTACTTTTTCTCACCACCCAGTTATATAGAAGGGGTTTAATTTGCTGGATAAATCCGGCCACCTGCACTTCAGACCCCTTCTCTTGATTGCAGCACCTTCTTCTTGATGACTCTAAGTAGCCACTCCCCCAGCTCTGTCCTGCTTAACAGTCTCATCCCTCCTGGTCTCACATCCTTCTCTACGTTCTTCAGACTCTGTGATTCATCATTGACTTCTTCTCTTATTAACTTCAACATGGCATTTCACTTCTTTTTTTTCTTTTTGTACCTAATTTTAAAAAGCCCTAACCACAAATAAACCAACTCCATTCCTTCCATGAACCAATGGTGAAATATGCTGGAGAAAATGACAGTTCAGATTTGGTTCTAACGCAGCATAGATTCTCATTTGTTTTCTGGTTCCTCAGCTTTGCCTAGCACACTTCCCCCTTTTTTCTAGTTATGTGTCTCTATTGTACAGATGTTCTAAGCCTTTCATTCTTTCTCCAAACCTTCAGATAAATCAACAGCATTTCCTCATCCCTCAGCAATAGAAAATAAATTAATACCATCTCTCATGAGGAAAATAGAAATCATTGTCAAACACTTCCTGGCCTTATAGTTTTAAAGTAATAGGCACATGTAAGCATCTTTTTAAATCTTTTATCAAATTACACTGGAAGGAAAACACATTTTCCCAAAAGTTTCCTCCAAAACTTAACCTCATTCAATGGAATCTTCAGGTGTTGCCTCATTGAAAAAAAAAATTGTTTTTCTTATATAGAAGAACCTCTCAAAAGAAATATATGTATGGACTTTGGGCCTCTGTTGTTGCATTACCATTTAATTCTTATCCCATTGCCATCTGGCTTCCAATACATTATTCCACGGAAACTCTCTTGCCAAAGTACTACCCTACAAATTATTTATTCATCTGCATTCTAAACAGACAGAAAGCTCATGAGGGCAGCAACCAGCTGTACTTTGTTCTTACTGTAATCCAGCAGATAGTATAATTCTTGGCTCAAAGTAAATGCTCAACAGATATCTCAAAAAATCAATGTAATAGTAATATTAATACATAAAGCAAAAGAATGAAAATGTCCCAAATTCTAAATCATGCTAAAGTATTCTTCCCCAAATCCCCTACTACACAATAATCTCTAGACAAGAAGTCTTCAAAAACAATCTCTGATATTCTTCCCCATTTTAAATACAGATCTTTACTTCCTACTTCAAATGGTAATAATAACTCAACAATCACCAAGAGTTGTGTTTATGAATTCTTGACCATACTTTGGGTCTTATGAGCAGAGTATTTTAGAATGTAGTCTCACTTTCTTTGGCCCTGAGATTTTCTTCTACTAAGGAGAAAGCATTGCCCCCAGGACATAATTAGGACTGAAAGTATAATGCACAGCTGCACAGAGCACGGTTTCTTAGCCACTCTGCCTGAGTCCAGGCTTCTCCCTGCCAGACTCTCCCAGCCCCTGGGCCATCTGTAGCAGTGCTGCAAGATAAGGATAATAGACCTGATATCCTGAAAGTTTTGCATTAACATGTGAGCGTTTATCTTAGCCTGGGGAGCTAAGCTTTTTGTGTGATAAAAGGGCTGTAGAAAGAAAAGGGCTTTTTTAATAGCTCACTCAAACTTTTCACAAGGGTCATTGACTATTTACTTTCTCCACCTGAAGTCAATTTGCTAAATGTTTTCTGTAAAATTAAAAGTGCCCTATAGTGGTAAAAGATGTGCAGGAAATTCAAAATAAACAACACCCCTCCTGAAACAAAACAAAAAAGCAACCCCCAATGCCAAAAGCAAAAACAAACAAACTGGGAAAAAAACCTAAAAAACAAACAATAAAAGGAGTTGGCCTGCTGAAAATCCAAAGAAAATATAAATCTCATTCTTAACATCTGCAAAATAATTTCAGAATCTGATTACTTAATAAACAAACCTTAAATAAATAAATACATTTATAGTTAGTTTGTTTTAACACTAATGCTTAGCTAATTTGTTACTTTACAAAAGCATCATATCAGTTCTTAGGCTAAAATTGGCCTTTATATAAAAACATACATATAATTTAGGTTGGGATTCTAATTCAATTTGAATAAATCATGAATGGGATTAAATGGAAATATTAATGTCCATAGATAATGTGATTTTAGGCTCCATGATACTAGCGGATGCCAAACTTAGAGATCACAATACAAATACACACACCTCATTTCACACAGAGATCACTGATCACTGTACAGGTACACACACCCTTACTTTTACACACAGAGGTCTTTAACTTTGAAAAGATATGTTTATTTATCCACTGACTTACTTATTCTACTGATCTGTGCCTGTCCCGTTATGGGCTCTGTGCCACTGCCAATGTGCCAATAGCAGTAAAACAAGGGTTCTGCCCTTGAGGAGAAGCTCACAGTCTGGTGTGGGAAACACAAAGTTAGCCAAGCTATTCCATTTCAACATGCACATGAAAATGGAAGCGTGTTTAAAACAACTCAACAGTGTAGCAAAACTAGTGACAAATTGGAGGATTCAAAGGATATGTCATGGGTAGGGAGCTAAAGACTTGGTTCCCCATGTCACATTATTATTCTTCTTCCAGTTATACATTTGTGGTATAAATAATAAAATCTGTAGAAGGTGCTATTTATTTCCTGGGGTTTTTTTTTTTTTGTATGTGTTTTTACCTTAGTCTGCAAATAACCAGTGGGCTTCCACAGCTGGGCTGTGTATGGGGGTTGGAAGGGAGTCTTCCACCTTGTAGAGCACAAGTTGGAAACCCTCCTGACACTGTGACCATCTTGGGCCTTACTGAATTGCAATATTTAGTGATATTATAGCTGTTACTCTGAAGCAGACACAAGAAACTGGCAGCCCATATGTGTACTGTGTATGACCTTTAGACATGATTAGTTTGCTGGTTGGTTCTCCAAAATATCAAAATGTAATGTTTTTCAACGCTGATTGCATTTCCTATTTACCACAATCTCTACTGCCTCCCACTGTTCACTCTCAGTTGCTTCGTTTGGGAATGTGCCTGTTAATTTGGGGATTTTAATTTATGACCTTCAAGTTAAAGTGTGAAAGAGCCAATGTCATTTATCAGTCAAAGAGTGCAGAGAAGAAAAGGAAAAGAAGATATTACCAATTTGGTTTTGAGTGGTCCCTATGTAAATCGTTGTATTCTGTCTTGATAACTGACTTGCATTTGATGGAAAATAACTCATTAAACAGATATATTGACAAAGGGTAAGTAGGCACCAAGTATTTCTAAAGAAAATATTTTCATTCAGTCTTTGAAAAAATGATGTCTTATTTTGTTCTAATGCAGAATGTCAAGCAAACTCAACCACTTTAAATTAAGTCACAAAATAAGAATTAAGAAAAAGGGCTCCTCTATGGTGCCTGTGGCTCAAAGAAGTAGGGAGCCAGTCCCATATACCAGAGGTGGTGGGTTCAAACCTAGTCCCGGCCCCAAACTGCAAAACAAGAAAAAGGGCTCCCCTGAATTTTAATGGAAATATTTATCACAAAACTCAACCTCTTTCATTCCTAAGAGAGGCTTGGAGCCAGACTTTGTCACACTGTGTTGACAAAGCACTGTGTTGTGCAGAGCAATAGTATCACAAATTTAGAGATTTAAAATAATAATGTTCATTGTCTCACAGCTACAATAGGTCAGGAATCCAGGAGCAGCCGAGCTTGGCCTCTGCTTCAGTGTCTCTCATAAGCCAATGGCCGGGGTCTTATCAGAGGCTCAACTGGGGAAAGATCTATTACTAAGCTTGTGACGTTACTGGCAGAATTTCATCTTGTGTGAGCTGCTTAGGACTTCACTATAGTTGTAAGTGTTGACCAGGGGCTGCCCTCAGTTCCTTGCTATTATGCCTCTCTCTGTGGCAGCTCGCTTCATCAAAGCCATCAAGGAGGACAGTCAGGAGGTTCTGCTGGCATGGCAGAAGTCATAGTTGTATGTGACATAATCATGTAAGCGACACCCCATCACTTTTGCTTCTACAGGTCAGAAGCATGTCAGACCCACCTACACTCAAGGAGAGGAGATGATCCAAGTGTGTGAATACCAGGAGGAGGGATAATTCAGGGCCATTTTAGAGTCTTCACACCAAACATACCTGGTGAGGAGGATGACGACAATGCCAGCCAACTTTGATTGATCTCTTAATGTGTGCCAGATTTTCATTTAGGCATTTTATATATACTAAATCGAGTGTTCCTCCACATGCCGCTTATATTCAAATATAATGTGGAATTTAGTTATTATCAATAAATAGTGAGGAAACAGAAAAGCACAAAGTTGAAATCTTACCTAGAGTCACTGAAAACATGTAGAACTGGAATTCTAACCCAAGCAGTTTAAACTTATACACGAAGTTAATTTGGTTATTTTACAGATGTTAATTTTACATATAATACTCCCAAATTTTCTACATAGTTAGTGCTTTTAAGCATTCTGGTTTAAGGAATCTGCCTATCCCAAGGTTATGAATATTTTTTATTTTATCTTTAAAACAATGTTATTTTATCTTTTACATTACATCATTAGTCTCCTATATATGACATGCTCTTTTTTTCTTTTACACTTTTCAAAATTTTGTCTTTTTTTTTTTCAGAAGTTTAACTGTTATGTGTGCAGCTGGGTTTGTCTTTATTTCATCTTACTTGGAATTTGAGTTTCTTGTATCTATTTTAAACAACTTTGGGAGTTTGGCTATTGTTTTCTCAGTTCATTTTCTACACCATTTTTTCTCTCATTCTGAGAGGTTTTAGGGCCTGATTCCCTGAACCCAATTGACCTGGTTGTATTACGTGGCTGAGATAGAAAGTTCAACTGAGGCACAGCTATAACCTAAAGCAAAAGTGAGTGGAAAGTGAAAATAAAACTGGAAGAGGACTAGAGAGCCAAGATGGCGGTCTGTAGCCAGCTTTCTGCAGACGCTCCTGTCCAGAAGGAGAGTTAAAGGACAGAAATTTAGCAAGAAAGCCAACGGTTTGGAGCTGAGTCAAGAGACAAGGTCGAGGAACGCACATCAACCCTA
>CAUYON010157971.1:0-23376 GCA_963573935.1 Arctocebus calabarensis
CTGAAGACAGAAACCCTAATCTAGTTACTTTCACATAAAGTCAGACAGCTGCAGTGATTACTTGGTAATTTCAGGATTAGACTTATCTGAATTCAAGATTCCCCTCCCCCATCCATCCTCAGCACCCTTCTCCCAGGGTTACACGTGGGTTCAGGGGACACCTGCGCATCATCAGGGCAACAGGGACCAGCCTATGGCTCTCGCTTATGCCTGTACACGCAGTTTCTACTTGTCCCATGGTCCCCTGCCACGGCCACCTGTTGTTACCCATGGAAAGATGGCCATCCATGCTGGGCTGAGGCATCACCATCTCCCGCAGCTGACATCACCTGCTCATCCAGCTCCCAGGTAGGTGCCTTCATCCCAGATAACACAGGTGTGCCACCTGGCTCTTTCTCAGATACTCTCCACCCCTTGTGGGACCACAGTAGGACCCATCTGCACCCTCAGTGTTCACAGGCCGCTGGGGAGTCCCCACAGGTACACCTGCCTGGACCCCTTCAAGCCATTGCTTCTCTGCCACTCCTGCAGCACACCTGGCTTCTCTCCAAGCTCCACTGCCTCCTGTGCTCCCCCTGGGAAGGCAGGTGCAGTGTCACTCTCGTCCTGGACCTGCTCGTGCAGACACATTCTCGTTGCCGTCCGGATGAGGCCTGGTGGAGCCCAGGCCCTGAAACGGCCTTTGGCTCTCTGCGTCTCTCCCACCTCCTTCCTTCTCTCATCTGGATGGGAGGGGCCCCTGCTGCCTTCTGCAAATGACTTGGCTGTACATCTGAGCCTCTCCCCCTAGTTGTTAAAAATTTCAAGCCAAAGACATAAAATCTGAGAACAGTGTAACCTAATTATAAGCTCCATGTGCCCTCATATTGATCCGAAATAAATATAAAAGAAAAACATTGGAGCCAACATGTGTATAAATTCATTTTCTGGTTTCTGTTCATAATTCTCCTCCCACTTGGGGCGATGCCAGATGAATGTCTCCAAGCTGATGGGGGAATTCACAGTTAGAGTGTGACAAACTCATGAGTCCATTCCACATGCCATCTTGCCCTGTGTGTACAGACCTGTGACTCCCCAGCCTCTTTGATTGCCCTAAGAGGACATCTACCATGGCCATCCTCATTGCCAAGGTGCCTGCGTCTGTCTCTGTGTCCCCCGCCCTGGGTGCCCAGCCTCCCCTCCTTGACGGCCACCTGTCCTGAAGCCTCACATTTCCACATTACTCACCACACATTCCATTCTCAATGCCCAGCCAATTCCAATAGCACAACTTCCTGCCCCAAACCACAAACACCTTCCCTCAAATTGCTGAGACAGGGCTCCTTGCCCCCACCCTCCGGACAGCTCAAACCCTGTGTCCTTGCATGGTAGAGTAAATAGACTTGGCTGCTTGGTTTGGGGGAAAATATCCTTGATTCTTGTCCAAACATAGCTGTCAAGTTACTCAAAAGACATAATATATTTTCCAAGATGGAAGTTTTCCTGGCTCTAAAATGTTGAGTTTCTCTCCCACCATCTACTGCCAATGAGTAAATCAGATTATGCACTTCCCCACAGTTTCCACGATGGCTTTCGTGCAACAGACTGCCACTTTGGGGCAACAGAAGAAGGAGGGGGAGATCCCTGAGTCCCCACCCAGCTCCATGCTGGGCTAGCACTGAGCTGCGGCCCGGCCTCCCAGGTCCCCGGGGGTGAGGGGAAAGGGCCGTGGGGGCATCAGGCCCAGGGTGACGGCTGCGCTGGGTTTTGGTACTATGAGGAGGTCTGAAATCTGACGTTCTTGGGGGACCCAGACTTTAGGAAAAGTCATGTCTTGCCTTATTGATGCTCAAGGAGCTCAAGTTGTTGGACTTCAGGTGCCCCTTTTCCTGCGTGTGAGACGTCATGCTGAGGCATTTCCTCGGCAGCTCCCCAAGGGGAGAGCAGGTGGGGAAGAGGAGCAGAGAGTGGAGCTCCAGCCAAACCCAGCCCTTGGGATGAGCTTTAGTCCCTTCTCAACCATAGCCAAAGCAACACCTCAAGTGCACAGACTCCCATGGAAGTGTTGAGGCAGACCGAGTTTAGTATTTCACTTCCTAGAAACAGTGGACAGATCCTTTGTGATTCACCTGTGCAAGTTTCAGCTTGCTTGGCTTATCAGTGTCAACAGCTTCGTTGGTTTCTGCGTATCTGCATTTTACGTTTCTTGATAGTTTGCATCTCAAAACTTTCATAATGACCCACGTATGGCACTTCCAATGGGGCCACACACAGGAAACTCTCTGTCCACTCTGCTCACATCTAGCCAGGGCCCCATGAGAGGTCGACATGACAGGCTCGCCAATGCGCCAGGTTAATTTTTCTATTTGTTGTAGAGATAGGGTCTCCCTGTGTTGCTCAAGCTGGCCGGGAACTTTTGGCCTCAAGTGATCCTCCTTCCTCAACCTTACAATGTGCTGGGTTGACAGGTATGAGCCACTCATCTTGCCTGGCCAAGAATCATCTTTAGATCCTAAACTCAGACCAGGTCTGACTATGAAAGTCCTGCCCCATGGTGACCATCACCTGCCATGGTGATAGCCATGACGGGCTCTTGCTGGTCCTCTGCCTGCCATGGAGCTGAGGTTAAGAAGCCTGCCCTGTGTCAGTGGTTTAGTTGTGTTACGGGCACCATCTCCTGCCAAGTCAGGGCAGGTGTATCCTGAGGGTGGCGGAAGAGCCTGATGTCCTTTAGGCTTTGTTAGACATGGCAGCTAGAAAAGAGAAAGAAAGGGAAGAAAAGAAAGAAAAGAAGGGGTGGTGAATAGAGAGGAAAGGACAAATGTCTGGCCACAGTCTTAGTTTTCTTAAAGAATTATTTATTTAGTAAGATAAAGCCTTGTTCAATTACATTTTTATGTGTAAATATTGCTACGAGCCCACGTGCTGAACCTCCTTCACCACTAGCTCCTGCTAAAAATACAGAAGGAAATTGAAAGGTGGACTCCCTGTCCCCGGCTTGAATGCACCGTCTGCAGCCCCAGGGTATGGGCCTGTGTCAGACAGAGACAAGGTCCCCCCCGACTCCAGAGGGCCAGGCAGGGTGGGCCAGACCAAGATGGTGAATCCCAGGACATTGTGCCAGTAGCTATGGAACCCGGGACAACACCGCAGAGAAACAACATAATGAGTGCATCAAATGGGAACCAGAAAACAAATGTGTGATGAGCCCGCCCTGAACGCCAAGGAATTCCGCATAAAGGGCGAGGCCTGTGTCATGGGACGCTCTCCCATAACTGTATCTTCAGCCCTGAGCCCCAGGGACGCATGAGGGAAACTGGCAGAAATGCTCAAGGACCTGGATAAAGTGGGCAGAGCCACTCAAGACCATCCTAGCACAAGGCATCTCCTCCACTTTACTAATCCCCCACCTACCCACCCCAGTGCTCTGGTGGAGGTGTCCCGGTCCCACCGGAGAGAGCCAGCGCCCACGTGAGACCCCAGAGCCCGGCAGTCCTTCATCCAATGGGCTGCAGCTGTGCACAGCAGAGAAGGCTGGGCCTCCAGGGCACTGCAGCCCCCAGAACAAACATCAGTAAGATCCAGTGGGCGCAGGCACACCCCAGGGACAGCAGTGCAGCCCCAACGAGGCTGATGTCATGAGTCGGCAAACCAGACTGTGGAGGAGCCCGGGAAGCTGCCGGGAAGGCCCCAAAGTGTTAAGGGACCGGACACTCTCCTGCACTGGCAGGTGGGCAGAGGAGCCAGGAAGGAACGGGACATGTTCCCTGAAGTGGCCCATTAGTACCAATAGTCCTGGTGGGACCCAAGTCAGTTTGGAGTTGGGTCCTCTCTGTATTGGGTAAGCACATCAATCACCACCATGTGCTGGACACTGCTCTGTGTCCCAGGCTTGTGGTAGTGAATGGACAGACCGGATCCTCCCATGTGGAAGCACAGCCCGCAGGCAGACGCAGACAGTAAGCGGGGACGAGACTCTCAGGGACGGCAACAGCCTGTGTGCACAAGCTCCTGTGTGCAGTGTTTGTTACATATCCAGCAAACATAAGGAGATACTCAAACGTATGTACTTAAGTCATTCCTTAGTGACTCAGTCACCATGAAATTACTTTGGTGTCTTTATAAAGTCTGGAGTGAAAAGAGCCCATGGCTAATGAGAAGGACCGGATCTGGCCAGATGTGTTAGCCCTGTTCTCAGATTTTTTGAAACCCCTCCTGACACCAGCCCATTCACGACCACTTCGTAATGGAAGCTCCTCTGGGTGCCCTGTGCCCTGGCTATGTCCCCATGCTGGAACCCCACTTACTGTGGCCTAAGGAGACTTTACTTGCCTTGCCCTAGAAGGAAAAGTAAAGGGGAATAATCTACCCGGCCCTACATGTGTGAAGTCGCTTAAATCATATTCCCGACATGTACCAATGTGTCAGATCCATTTGTCTTGTTATTCCTGGAACAAAACATCTTATTCCAACCCTGAATGTCACCTTACAAGGCTTTGGTGCCTATGAGGGCCCCAGGCATGCCATGGTAATGCTGTTGTGACAGGCACTGAGACAGTTGCTAAGTCTCTCTGCGGCTTCCTTGCAACGTTTCTCCTTACACATTATAATCACTCTGGGCCAATGTCAACTGCGACAGAACAGAACAGTGCAATTGCCATCACCAAGTGGTAATGGGCAGGGAGACCCACACCTGGCTTTCCTGGCAGGCTCCTATTTGACAATAAGTTGTCACATGAACACTTGCCATTTTCAAAGCATTTCCTTTTGTACTTTCTCCCTTCACTGTAATGCCTCTGTGACATGGGAAAGCTGGGCTATATTTTGACCTTTTTATAAGCACCAGGTGTTCTGCACTTCCCTTGGAGGTAAACATCAAGTCCTGGCCTTCTCTGCTGGACCAGGTAACCCAGCCCAACCTCTTCTTTCTAAACCCTGCCAGCTATGGTTGCCATCGATCTTGTGACTATTAACGCAGGATCTGAGCGGCACCTCGTCCACGTGAGCTGTCTTTGGGTACTCACAGTGCTCGCTGCAGATTGCCCATCTTGCCAAGGCCCAGGCTTCCTGGGTCGCTGCAAGGACTCTTGGAGAAAGCTCAGAGAAGGGCAGGGCAGAGGTCCTTACATCTGCCCCATCAGAGAGCCGTCTGGAGCAGTTGTTCCCCTAGCAACGGGGGTGGTGA
Source organism: Arctocebus calabarensis (assembly GCA_963573935.1). NCBI lineage: Eukaryota > Metazoa > Chordata > Mammalia > Primates > Lorisidae > Arctocebus > Arctocebus calabarensis. The sequence goes on from CAUYON010157971.1 coordinate 5,165, forward strand.
CCCCAACTCAAGACAGAACAGGGGCAGGCTGGGGACAGGCAATATCCTGGCTACTCAGGGGACCGTGATGGTTTCCAGAAGGCCACGAGAAGGAGACAGGAAGGCAGGGAGCTGGGCCAAGACAGAGGGTGTGTTGCAGGAGAGTGTGAGCCACTGGCCCTGGAGTCAGGGCCTCCCGAGCTGATGTTTATTGATGCTGTTTTTGTTAATTAAGTTAAACTTCTCTCTGAAGTGGTGCTGGTAGGCGGGGCTGCCTGGCGGGGCTGAGGGGGGTCTATTTTCCCAGGTGCTGGGTGGGGCACAAAGAAGGGGAAGTGAAATCCAATCTTCCCAAGTGTGGAACTCCCCAATCGGAACCCCGCCCCCCAGCCGGACACCCCGTCACCAGGCCGTGCCTGCATTCCACACATCTTGCTTCTATTCAACGCTTTACGCATAAAATTCCAACAGCAAAATAAAGCCCGGGCATAATGACGTTGATTGGAAATCACATGTCTGTAACATAAAACGTATTCACTGTCATTAAACTTTATGGGTCATAATTCCCTGGGGAAGAGCAGACCAGCAGACTGTACAGAGCCCTGTGTTCAGAAAGTGGTGATTTAGTAAATTTAGATCTGCATGATTTATCTACAAGTCAGAAATGTAATCAGAACAACTGGCTTACATGTACTGCCAAAACAATGCAAACCTGATTTGCTGGGTTTTAATTACAGCAGCCATCTTTATTCAAGGTTTTTTTCTGTATTTTCAAGTCCACCCTCTGTCAAATCAGCACCTGAGGGGCTTCCGCCGTTCTCCAATCTGCCCAGAGCATCAGGAACGTTTGAAGGGCAGCTCCCAGCTGGGGTCAGCAGGGCCGGTCTCCGCCCCACAATCGTTCTCTGGGCAGTTTCTTTAGTGCCATGCCTTTCACATTTTGGGCCTTTTGTCGGTGATTTCACTGGTTAAAATGGTCCCCGAGTGGAGAGCTGCCAACTGTGGCAAAGCACAAGGTGACAACGTCCCCATAGAGAAGACCGAGGGTGGCAGGTAAGCGTCCTGCAGGCAGGAGGGGCTCCCGGGCAGGTCAGTCGGCTGCCAGTGAACAGTGGATGCTGTCAGGGGCAAGGAAGAGGAAATGTACTGGCTGGTGTACATTCAGGAAAGTGTAAAGAGACCCCAACTGATAGAGGATAATGAAGCTGAGAAAAGGTGGGAAGGGCTAGACCTGCACCTTCCTGAGATGAGCACTGACCCATAATAAAATGTACCAACAAGAGCAGCCTTGTAAGGCGGAAAGCCAAGGGAATCTATGATCCCATTCCCTAGGGCCAGCACAATGTTAAACCCCGCTCAGCTAGTGTTTTATTACAAAGAAAACACTGACCATAATTAATTATTTGAAAGAAATATGTTTCAATAAGGTGTTTTTAAACAGAAACACACCTAAATCAAGGTTATTTATCGATCAGTTGATAAAAATGTTATGACCAGCAACTGGGGAACCCAACCCTATATCCCCTGGGACCAATGGCTCACTATGTCTTTGTGGTGACTTTAGAGAACGTAACCCCCATGACTAATGAGAATCAACTCAACAGTTGGCCCTCCATATCCATGAGTTCTGCACTCATGGATTTAACCACCCTCAGATGGAAAATGTTTTTCTAAAAGAAAAATAGTAACAATGAAAATAAACACAAAGAAAAATTAATACAGTACAGGCAGTCCCAGGGTTATGGATGACCCAGCTTATAGTGTTCTGTACTTATGAATGAGTTCCCAAGGCCCCCCAAAGGATAATTTATAGCTAAGTAACTAAATTAATAATTCGAGACTAATTTCTTCTGCACTTGTAAATATCCTCGAGGCCTAGGAGGTTTGTGGGCTCCGCATCCTTGCGCTGGCGGCTGGTCTCAGAGATGGAGAAGCAGCTGACGAAAACACACAAACCAGAGAATCTGAAGATCCAGAGCCAAGAAAGTTTAAGACAAAAGAATCAGCTGAAGCCGTCTGTCTCATCAAAGCTGAATTTGCCAGGCTTGAGGGGTAAGATCGTAACACCGAATAGTTTACAAAGATTTTCTGTGCAGTTAGAAAGAACATCAGCTGCTACAAGGCCACTTAGGATGGGAAAAAAGCCTATGCAAACAACCCTAGCTTGCTTTTGGAAGAAACCTGCTTTTTCAGTCTTAAGTTCCCTTCCTCCAGTCACAGAAAACCGAATCCTGACTCCAGCACCCTCTCCCTCATCACCTTCTGATTAATGTCAGCCTCCCTTCTGCTTCAAAAATGCCTCTTCCAAGAGCAAGACGTTGGTGTAACACCAGGTGAGTGTTAATCTTTAACATTCTGTTTTGAAATTTCTCTTGTCTCATCCAAACTCTTTATGTGACTTTGTTTTTAAGTTCTGTTTGTTTGAATTAAAAGAAAGACCACAATAGTTTCTGTCACTTATCATGACCATTCAGAGGTATTACCATTACTACGTATTACACTGTATTATTCTTACCACATATAATAATTATTATTACCATATATATTATATGGTATCATTGTTACTGGTATTATTATTACCATATATAATAATACAGAATTCTTGTTATATACAAATCATCCTAAAGAGATTCTCCAGAACATATTGCATCTATTACCATGGGATCACCTGGATAACCAACATTTATATAGCATTTACAGTGCATTTGGCATTACAAGTAACCTACACATGATTTGATATGGAAGGGTACATAGGTCATGTGCAAATACTATGCCTGACTATGTCTCTTTGGCATCAGAGACTTGAGAATCCTTGAATTTTGTTATTCACAAGGGGCCGTAGAACCAATCTCCCACTGATACAGAGGGATGTCGTAAATTTTTTTTAATTATAAAAGTTATACATGAGAAAACTTAAAATATGGAAACACTGAGGAAATAATCACCTCCTAGAGATAAGGATAGTTGAAACTGTGGCTTCTGTTCTTTCCGCCTTTCTCTGAGGTGGCAAGTGTCAGGGCTTACACTTTGCACTGTTGTGCTCTCCTATTTTCTCTTTTGATGTTACCCTGCAAACACTGTCTTGTTCAACAAACATTCTCCTATCACCTGATAAGTTTTCACAACTGTGTACCCCCATCCCTTCTATTTACCTGGATGTGTTTGTCAAATTTTCTATTGTTGGACAGGATTTTCAGGTTGGGTTGTGCATATTGTCCACTGCACCACAGCACCAGCAGAGGGGCACATGAAGGATGAATCCAGCTTACACTAAACTTACCGTCATAGCACCCTGCCTAGGGCTGCATCTTCTTGAGGTGAGGGGTGCTCGTCTCCCCATCAGCCTGAGGACTGGCTATCCAGAAACACCAGGCCACCACATGGGCCCCAGGGAGCCTGTGCTCAGACATCCAAGCTGATTCTTGACTAGGGCTCATGAAAACATGAGGGAATGAACTGCTTCACTCACAGCTCCAAGCTGATTCTCGACTAGGGCTCATGAAAACAGTGAGGGAATGAATTGCTTCACTCACAGCTCCTTGCTTAATTCGTTGATTATTCTTTGTTTAGCATTTCTGAGAAGTGGAGTAACTAAGTTCAAAAAAAATTTTAGTAACATAGAATCTCCCATTTCAGGAGCTATAATTCAGATGACTGTGGGCTAAATTAAACTCTAACTTTAGAAGAGGTTCTTACCGAGTCAATTGAGTAGATCGAGATTTTGATGGGAGGAAGATGTTAAAACCTCCAAAGGAGAAAATCTTTGGCAACAGCTAATCCTCTGCCTAAGAAAGTGCATTGATATGCAAATAAGCTCATTGTAAGTCATTCACATTTATTAACCAATTCTGAGAGATGGCCAGGCCTCCCTGCTCAACTCTGAACTGGCATAATGATTTCACACAAGGGGAAGAGAAGCTGTCATTTATTTAGAGCCCCTTTTATGCCAGAAACTTTACCTTTGCTCATGTTCTATCAGGACACCTCCCTGCAGAGCAGCTTCTTCAGAAAAACATTAGATAATTGAATTAACTATTTCTGCTTTAGAAAAATAATTCTTAAGGGAGGGGCCAACATGGTGGACTAGAACCAGCCTGTGATGAGTGGAACAGCTTCCAACCAATACCAACACTCAACGTGAACTGTCTGAATGCCTAACTGAAAAGACATAGCTTGGGTGAATGAATGAAAATACACAAACCAAATATTTTCTGTCTCCAAGAAACACATCTAAACCACAGGAACTCACATAGACACAAGGTAAAGAGAAAGAAATATTTGATGCAAATGGAAACCAAAAGAGAACAGGTTCTACATTTTAATCAACAATGATAAAAATAGACAAAGTTGGTCATTATGTAATTGTAAACAGAGGATGTCAATAAGAAGACATAACAATTATAAATATTGTACATATGTACCTAATGCAGGAGCTCCCAGCTTCAAAAAAGAAGATTATACAATCCAAGCAAAGAAATATACAGTAGCATTTTAATTGCTGGGGAATTTAACATTCCATTGACAGAATTGGACAAATCGTTAAAACAGAAAATGAATAAAGAAACAGTAGACTGAAATGAGACTCTAGAACAAATGGACCTAACAGACATTTAAAGAACATTCTAGGCTCAGCACCTGTGGCTCAACGGGCTGAGGCGCCAGCCACATACACCTGAGCTGGTGGGTTTGAATCCAGCCCAGGCCCAACAAACAATGATGGCTGCAACCAAAAAAATGGCCGGGCGTTGTGGCGGGCGCCTGTAGTCCCAGCTACTTGGGAGGCGGAGGCAGGAGACTCACTTGAGCCCAGGAATTGGAGATTGCTGTGAGCAGTGATGCTACAGTACTCTATCTAGGGTGACAGCTTGAGGCTCTGTCTCAAAAAAAAAAAGAAAAAAAACAACATTCTACACTAAAACTACTAATATATACATTCTTCTCATCAGCACATGGGACATTTTCCAATAATGATCAGATCTTAGGCCATAAAACGAATCTCAGCAAATTAAAAAAATAAAAATAAGAATCATACCCCTGTCTTTTATCAGACTAGAAGATAAATTTGAAGAGAAACACTCAAATCTGTACAAAGTCATGTAAATTAAACAATGTGCTGCTAAATAATCCTTGGGTCAGTGATAAAATTAAAATGAAAATCAAGAGATTTCTCAAACAGAACATTACAGGAGACAAAACTTAAAAAAAAAAATATATGAGATACAAGGAAAGCAGTCCTGGAGGGAAAATGTCTACATCAAAAAGACAGAAAGTTCACAAGTTAAGAACCTAATCTCACATCTCAAGGAACTAGAAAAAGAAGAGCGAATGAAATCAAAAGCAAGCAGAAGAAAAGAAATAACAAAGGAACCAGACAAAGACGACAACCAAAGGATCAATGAAATAAAAGTTGCTTCTTTGAAAAGATAAACAAAACAAAACAGAACACAAGCCAGAATTAACTATAAATAAAAGTGAAAGGACTCAAATAAGCTCAATTAGAAATAAAAAAGGAGAAATTACAACTGATATCACAGAAATACAAAATATCATCTGTGAATACTCTGAAAACCTCATTGCAAACAAACTAGAAAATCTAGAAGAAATGGATAAATTTCTGAAAACACGTGACCTCCCAAGCCTGAATCAGGAAGAAACAGGAATTCTGAACAGAGCTAGAACAGCAAGATTGAAGCAGTAATAAAAAATTCCAAAACTTAAAGCTTTAAACCTGTGGATTCACAGCTGAATTCTGCCAGATCTACCAAGAAGAATTACCAAGAAGTATTTATCCTACAGAAATTATTTCATCAGCTTGAGAAGAAGAGAACTTTCTCTACACATTATGTGAAGCTAATATTACCTTGATACCAAAGCCAGGAAAGCACACATTAAAAAACAAAACTATTGACTGACATTCTTATGAAAATATATGCAAAAATATTAAGCTAAATATTAGCAAACTCAGTTCAACAACATATCAAAGTCACCATGTAAGTCACCATGATCAAGTGAGTTTCATCTCAAGTATGCAAGGATGGTTGAACACATTCAAATCAATAAACATGATCCACTCCATAAACAGAAATGAGAGCAGAGACCCTATGATCGCCTCCACAAATGCAGAAAAAGCATTAATAAAATCCAGCACCATTTCACGGTGCAAACCCTCAACAAACTAGAACATATCTCAAAATTATAAAATCTATTCATGACAAACCCACAGCCAACATCATACTGTATGGAGAAAAGTTGAACAAGGCCAAGTGGGAACTGGACAACAGGAACAGGACGAGGTGCCCACTGTCATCATGTCTATTCAATGCTCTGAACGTTCTAGCCAGAGAATTCTCTCCAAGAATGAAGCCCTGAAAAGGAATAAAATAATGTTGTTTGCAGCAACTGGGATGGATCTAGAGGATACTATCCTAAGTGAAGCGTCTGAGAACAGAGAACCAAACACAAAGCGGGAGCTGAACACTGGGCGCCCAGGCATGAAAAGACGCACAGAATGGGAACTGGGAAGTGGGAAGGTAAAATCTCACCTATTGTGGGTGGTGTACACTGTTCTGGTGATGAGCACCTCAAATGCCCCAACTTAAGCATTATACAAAGCATCCATGTAACAAAAACACTTATAGCCCCTTGATATTTTGAAATTTAAAAAAATATTAAAAAATAATAAACTAACAGACAACTAAAAATAACTAATTCTTACATTATTGTTTGCTACACTTTGACTTTTATTTTGGGGCATAATTAATAGCACTTTAATCAAGAGGATTTCTTTCTTCAGAGTCTATAACTTTGCCTTAATCAGACCCTATGTCTCCTTGCCTTAATTACCCACAATTAGTTTGTTTCTATTGTGCTGTTGTTTTATCTGAGCAGAGAGACCACTGGCCTGTGGCCCGCTGGTCAGGCTCCTCACCCACTTTCCATTTAAGGAATTAAGGTGCAGCCATTTTAAACAGATAAACCAAAAAGATGGGAGGGAGAAATGCATTTGCATATATTTTTAATTCTCTTGCGATGACTAAAATATATTTTTCTGTTTATCTTTTCAAGCAGAAGCTTTTTTTCTTCTTTTTTTTATTTAATCATAGCTGTGTACATTAGTGCAATCGTGGGGTACAATGTGCTGGCTTCATATACAATCTGATATATTTTCATCCAACTATTCAACATAACCTTCATAGGGTTTTCTTGGTTATCGTATGAAAACATATGTATTCTGCATTTAGTAAGTTTCATCTGTACCCTTCTAAGATGCACCATAAGTGTGATCCCACCATTTACCTTCTCTCCACCCCTCCTCTCCCCTCCCCTCCCTGAAGATCAAAAATCACTTTATAACAAAGACATCTGCACCAGAATGTTTATTGCAGCCCAATTCATAATTGCTAAGTCATGGAGGAGCTGTGTTTCTTGCAAGCCCCCTGACCCTGGGATCCCTCTCCACAGCCTCAGGCATACTGTTGGTGCCTGCAGCAGGCTCATTCACAGGATGCTGTGGCTGTTAGGGGCAGCTATGCAGGGGTTAATGCCCGGAAACACCTGGGAGATAGCAAAGTGAATGAGATCAAAGGGGACAATTCCACTTCCAGGGAAGCTGCTGTATGGGGCAGGACAACCAGCTAAGCAGTGACTATAGGACTCTAGGCTGGGGTGAAAGGGTGGGCAGTGTTCTCCCTTCCCTGTGATAATTGGCTGCTGCTCGGGGCTTCCCTGAAGCTAGAGGGTGGAGTCAAAATTCCCAATAGGTGCGAGTGATAGGACAAGTTGCCCCAACAGATGCAGGCGACAGGGTGGCTGTGCCAACAGCAGAAGGCGATCAGATGGATTACCTGGACAATGCAGGCAGGACGCCTCGCCCCAGAAAGGAAGGTAGGATGGGTTACCTGCTGCTGCAGGTGATAGGATTGGTTTCTCCAAAATCTCAAAGGATGAGGCTTTGGGAGAAGGACTGCCCCTCGGGAGGCAGCCGCACCCACGCTGGGAGGAGACTCTGCTCTTGGTTCCCTTGACACTGGGATGACATGAGCCTTTCTAGGAGGTGCTGCTCAGGGTTGGCAGGACCTCAGATGGGGGTAGCATGGTGACTGTCCCTCTCTCGTGCTGAAGCACCAGGGAGGGGAGGGACCACAGGAGGTGTCTCTCTCAGCAGCTGCACACAGCTGAGGACCACACTTGTCATGGCGCCTCAAAGCCCAGGAACAGGGAGCAATGCCTCGGCGGACGCAGCAGACCCATGGCCTTTCCCTGCCCTTTTCCCGATCCCATCAGTGCCAGGGCTCTGACATGATCCTCTGAGGGGGTGCGGGGAAGGACCCATTAATGGCAGCACTTCTTGCCAGCCTGGGGAGCCAGGACTCAAAATGGAATTCAATTTGATTTAGAAAATAATTGTACCTTATCTCTCTGGTTGCACCTGTTATACACAGGATATGACCCAAACTCCAAGCCACACACAAGAAATGAAGATTGAACATTAAACAAAATTAAATCTGGACCAAATGGAGGAAGGAGAGCAGGAGTCAATACCTACTCTCCAGATTTCTCTAAAATGAAGTAAATAGTCTCTGACAGGCCCAGTCAGTAAGTTGGAAAACTTGAGAGAAGGTAAAAAGACCCTAAAATTCGGGGTTGCAGATGCACTCTGCACAGTTGAGCAGAGGACACATCACTTAGGATAAAGCACATACCGCTTTTTATTCTTTAAAACCCAGCCTCTGAGCCAGGACTCATGGTGACAGATGTGAGGCAGGGAGCAAGCCGTGAGTGGGTCATGGCTGCTGGACAGAGTCAGCTGAGCCGGCTGCTAACACCAAATCCCCAAACAGAGGGCTGTGATCAGGGTGACCACGCAGGCGAACATCTAACCAGGGACTTTCAGTTAGGAAAATTATTCATCCTGCCAGTCCATAGCAAACCAGGGTCTGACAGCCCCACCTGCCTCTTCACCACCAGCCTCCCCACTGCCTGCCCCATAGGTGACCTGTTGTATCTTCTCTGTCCAAGGACGTCCCCATACAGAATACTGGGCTTGAGGAAACGTATTTCACTGCATAACCAACTTGTTCAAATGGACCTGAAAAGAAGGAGGAACCGTACAAAGGCTCCAGACCCCCCGGGGCCTCTCGGAGGCTTCCAGGGTCCAGCCTTCACCTCACAGCCACCTCATCCACTGCTGTCTGCCCTTCTGCATTCCCTTCTTAAATTGCTTTTCATTTTCTGTTTTTGCTTCTCTGAAAATGTTACATTTTGACTTCACTTGATGAATAGTGTGGTTGGGTAAAAATTTTCAGGTCAAAATTCATTTCTTTCAGAACTTTTACGTTTGCATTATTCCATGAGGCTGAGAAACTGGACAGGATCGGGATTTTTCTTTTGAACTCTTTATCAGTAACCTTTCTCCCAGGAAGAAAAAGTTATGCTCAGACTTCTAAATTTTCACTGGCACGTACTTAGGAATGGATCATTTTGTCTTTTTGATGTTGTTGTTGTTTGTAATTAATCTTTGTGGTGCTTAAGGTGTGGGCCCCTTTTAAATGAAGATTGGTATCTTTATTCAGCTCAAGACATTTTTCTTCTATTCTTTTTTCTTCTCCCTTCTTTGTCTGCTTCTTCCTTCTGAGGCTTTTGTTAATAGGATGCTACAGGCCCACTTTACATTTCTGTCTTTAAGCGTTCCATACATACAGCCATCCATTCTTTGCTGAAATACTTTTATTTATAAATGAAGATTCACTGTTCCCTTTTGAGAGTGTGTTCACCTCTGTGAGGCTTCATTTGTTAGAAATTGTTTTCTACAATATTTATTTGTTGAAATTTGGATCTGGGCTTAGCAAAAAATAACGTTCTTCCCACATTGCTCATTATTCATCAAATATCTTTCTTCCCAGCCAGATGTTGGTTCTAGTTCTCCAGTTAGAATTACATAGAAAATCTCTGTACCTAAACCACTGTGCATAGACGATTCCTCTTGGTTTCTTTCCAGAGCCACTTGTCCCCTGCTCGGCAGCTGCTCCTGGGGCCCCATGGTTTATACATCAGGCTCCTGATGTCTCCTGACACCTCAGTTACTGCTTCCTGGGACAGTAGGCCACATCTGAGAGTTGTCCCCGTATTCTGAAGACAGCACTCTGCTGTTCCTCTGAGCCTGAGTACTGAATCCCTTTGCACATGGAGACACCCTCTTTCTGCCTCCTCAGCTATTTGGCATCAAGTTCAGATTTTTAGTTTTTTGCTTTTTCTCTTCAGACCTAAAGAGCATCGTCCTGGTTTGGGGAGATGGAAATTAGGGTCCTGGAATTCTCATCCCAGGTTACAGTTAACCAACCTGGTAGTCTTTGGCAGTGTGCTTATGTTTCTTTGGCTTCAGTTTCCTGAATCAGTATGTTTCCCAGATTGGTGCCATTCAATAAAGATGATTTTATGGCTCCATAGCGGAATGAAAACAGTGGAGACAAGGATATATGGGCATGTAATTAAAGCTGTTGGGTCGGGGAAAGTTCTGTTCTGTATTCTGACATCATAGCTTGCTAATGAGAGGGGAGGGTGTGTGTTATAAAATGTAATCATTAATGAAATCATCATCATCATAAGCAATTATTGTGTAATTTTTTATTTATATAAGATACGAGTAACATGTTGTTATATGAAAAACTTAGAAGGTCACAATTTCACTGCGGCCAGGAACTTCCTGTTGCTTGTCTCTTAAACCCCAAATTCCAGAGGACAATGGATTAATGTCTTTGTATAACTGTTTTAAATCTAAAACTACAGAATGTTTTGGCTACAACTACTAGGGGTCTAATCTTCTTGTCTAAAGACATTTCTAGCAATGGTTTCCAACACTTTTGAAGTGCTCATTGATAATTCCTTTACAGTGCTTTATTTTATTTTTTTAAGCATACACATTTTTTTGTCTTTATTATTAAATCATAGCTGTGTACAATAGTGCAATAAAGGGGTACACTGTGCTGGTTTCATATACAATCTGAACTATTTTCATCAAACTGATTAACATAGCCTTCTCCTTTACAATGCTTTAAATAGGATAATTAAGTTGGTCATTTTTGAAGAAATATTATGCTTTCTTTTCTAAGGAAAAGGTTCAGAGTTTTTTTTTTCCCCCTTTTCCACATTGTTCATTGGGAAGCTCAGACCCAAAAGCCTTGGTATGTTCCAGAAACCGTATTTTATACGCTGTATACATTTGCTTATTTTATACTTCTCTCCTTTTGTGTTACTTTTGGTCATTTTTAAAAAGTTATTTTTATTTTTTAAAGATTTAAAGAAATAAACTACACCAAACCCTTTCTGAGATAGGGTATAATAATAAATGTAGATTTTTCTTAAAGTTTTAACAGAAAACACAAGTACACTAATTGAAAAATTTGGAAAAACCATCTTGAGCAGAAAATTCCTATAAAGCAAATATAAATGATAGAAAACTAAACTTATTAGTCCTCAAACACTGCAAATTTACACAATAGAAAGATGCTCTCTCCCCTTCCTCCATCCCTATACTGTTTATGAAAATTTTAATTGGTACAATTTTCCTGTCAATTTAGCAATAAATATCAAACACTTCAAAATGAGCAAGGCTTTCGAGCCTAGACTTCCACTCCTTGGCATTCTTTCTAAGAATTTAATTAGGGGTGTGTTCAAGGTATTGGTTATAAAGATCATTTTGATCAAGATGGTTAAAATCGCCACCAGCCTGAATGTGCGTCGCTGTGGGTTTGTTGGGTGACTGTGGTTCACCCACTTGATGAAACGCTCTGTAGAGACCAGTAATGATTTTGTACCGTTTACTGTCCAGTAAATACAGCAGATTGCCAAACATGTGTCGGCTGAGATCTAAATTTTGTGAAGAAATGACAAATGTACACATTCCTAAAAAATTATCTGGACTCGCACTCATAAAAATAATAGCGGTAAACACACTGAGGGCTGGGATCACAGAGGATGTTTTTGCAGAACTTTCTCCCCTTTGCTTGTCCTTATTTTCTGATCGTTTTCCTTGCAACGAACCTAAATGATTTGTAAGTCATTAAAATTATTATTTTCCAAAGTAAAAAAAAACACATCTAGCCTGATTATTGCATGTTATTTGCTAGGTAAAAACAGGTTTTCCCATTTGCTCACTGATTGGCAGATATTTAAAACAGAACAAACAAAACTCCTCATACCTGACTTATTACAAATATTCTAGTGGGTTTTGGAAAGGTGGTTAACTAGAATGTGTCAAATTTATTTCAAAATTTTACTCTCTTTCAGAGTTCTTTGTGAACAAAGGACAAAACTTACAAAGGATAACATATAAAAGCAAAAAACCCCACAATCCGGCTTTTCCCTTTTAGGCAACTCTTAACTTTCTTAGCGTTCCGATCAAGGATTTATGACGTGATTTCAGAAGGAACACATCTTTCTTTTGAAAACTACACACTCTCTGAGTTTTAAACCCATGGTAGATTATTCGAATTTTGCCCTGCAAAATCTAAGGACACAGACCATATTTGTTGTCATTTGTATGGCATTGCAAGCCTTTGCTGGGAGTTGGGGTAGAATCTGATTTAAGAGCTTTGCTTTGTATACAGGGATCAAGGTTTTGGTTCACATGATGAACACAGAATGGATGAATGAATATTCCAGCAATGCAGCAGGTTGACAGATCCACTGTATAAATGCCTCCTTCCTCCCACCTCTATCACACATCTTGTCATTTTGTTTATCCCTCAGGACACCTGTCCCCAGCCCAGTTAGAACACAACCTTCCTTAATAATCGAGCAGCCTCTATCACTGAATCCTGGAGGGGGCACACGTGCTAAAACTTTCACCTGAGCCTTCCTCTCCCAAGTCTGATCTGGCAATTTTGGTCATTTGCCTGCTGGTTTCTTGGTCTTTGATATTGTCCCCCTTTTAATTACCTTTTAATTCATTCTATCCCTTTGTTGTGGGTACAATCGGGTCCCCTGCCCCAAAATACATGTTGAAGTCCTAACCTCAGATACCTGTGAATATGACCTTATTTGGAAATGAGGTCTTTGCAAATGTAATCAGATTAAAACAAAGTCAGACGTGAATGGGGGAGGGCTCACCCCCGAGACTGCTATCCTGATAAGACGGGAGACTTGGATACAGACTCACAAGGGAGCAGCGTTCCTGGGGAAACGGCTGCGTGAAGACGGAGGCAGAGGTTGGCGTGAGCCGAGAGCACCAGGGAAGAGGGGGGCAGGAAGTGTGGCCCCGTGACACCCTGGTTCCCCACTTCCAACCTGCACAGCTGTGAGGGAAGGCCTTTCTTCTACTTCAGCCACCCGGTTTATGGTCACTTGGTACAATAGCCACAGGGAACTGATACACTTCCTCTCTGTCAATCCCGTCCTGTGGTTCTCGAGAAGTTAGTGTCGGTGGTGCCCAGAGGCAGAGGCAAAAAAGAAGACATGCAAACACAAACACGCGAATATATACACATACACACATGTACACATGCATACACACATATACACATACACGAATGCACACACATACATACATGTACACACACACATGCATACACACATATACATACACACATACACATACACGAATGCACATGCATACACACGCATACATACATACACACATACACATACATATACACACATAAACACACATACACATACATACCCATACACATACATATATACACATACATACACACATACACATATACACATACATACACATATATACACACATATACACACACCTACACATACACACATATACAAATGCACACGCATACACATGCATACACATATACACATACACGCATACACATGCATACACATACACACATACACTCATACATATGCACACACACATGCATACGCATACATGCATACACACATACACACATATGCATACACATATACACATGCATACACAAACATATACACATATCCACACGCATACACACATACACACATACACCCACACATACATATGCATACATACACACACACACATACACATACATATACACACATACACACACATATACATACACATATACACATGCATATGTTCACATACATATACATGCATATACTCATACACACATACATACACATACACACAGTATAGACATCCACACATATGCATAAACACACCCCCACACATACACACTCCGTGACAGACCAAGCTGCTGAGCCCAGGGCTGCAGAGCACAGCGCACTGAGGACACTCCCTCTCAGACTGAAGGAGCACAGCACTGCCCCTCATCAGCAGTGACACTGCACTGACACAAACGGCTGCCATTTGATATACCGACTTTCATGTAAGAGAGAAAAATGCACTTTTTGTTCATCAATGGCCAAGATCAACTTTCAAAAAGTTCGCCACATTCTAGCTTTCTCCTCTAAGCACTTGGACTTGTGACAACATGTAAATGACACCTCTAGGAATAAGCCCCGGGTTTGTCCTCACAGGCACCATGCCTCTTGCTGAATTTGTGCCCTGGAATGATCACCTCCAGGACTGAGTGGAGTCCTATCTCTACCCTCCACGCCTGGGAGTAGGTCTGAGGGTCAAAGTCAGGAGCTGTGGACGAGAGCCACAGTGTCCATTCCCTGGAAGGAGACGAAATGTGGCAAACTTTCGGAAAGCAGGACAGAACTTTTTTTTTAACCTTCCTACCTTAAGGAACTATGCAAAGCATAGTCTGATTTTCTTTCCAACTCTGTAAGATTTAAAATTTCCCTCCGTTGTAAGTTTCACCGTGGGCCTTGGGTAAATGGCCTGAGCAGCTGAGGTAACTCTGGAAGAAGTGACTTTGCACAGCAGGACACGCCTTTTGGAAAGTCATCGCGGAAAAGCCAGTGTCCTTCCCATCATAAAGCCCTCTGAGTGCCTTGCTGAGATCACTTTAATCCTCTGCAATGTTTCTTGTGATGAGAACTAAACTGTGCCAATTACTGCTATTTTTAATTATGATTTCTCTATAGCGATCTTAAAGCCAGAGCATTCTTTTACCAGATTCATAAATACTGAGCAATTTTGGCCTGGGTGGGAAAAGCTGAAACACGGATGCAGGGTCGTGTTGAAATATTTAGCAGGCTGCCCAGAACCATTCCAGATCCGATATTTTTAGAGTGAAGTTTAGAAAATATTTGCCTGCAATAATTCAGAATCAGAACTGTGGAAGCAGGGGAGCATCCACTGGACAGGAAACTGGAGTAAGCTCAGACCCTGGGGAGCCGGTTCTGAACGCTGATCGCTCTGTGGCCATCTGCCTGGCCCAGACACACCAACACTGCACGTGTGTCCCCGGCAGGCCTGTTTCTCTGGGTCATCAGCCTCTCAGGGCACGGCGTCTGCGGTTTTCCCAGTATACTGTGCTCTCCCGACTGCAGGACACTCCCCTTAAGGAAATGGGGGGTGCGTGGGTCTTAGCAGCCTCCCCGAAGCCTTGCGGGCACCCTGAGTAGACAGCGTCTGCTGCCTTCCGTCAGAAGCTGGGCAGAAAACTCCCACACACTCAAACCGAGTCTGGAATGCAGGTGGTGAGCAAGGCCTGAGGGGCTCGGCCGGGCATTGGATCCAGCGGGGGCCTCTTCATTTCCTACACTGTCACCTCCATCTGCGAACTTCTGCTTTTCACCAGCCGAAAGGGGAGGCCGCCAAGCTGGATCTCATCCCAGGGCACTGGGTGTGTTGCAGGCTCAGCAGCACTCAGGTGCACCTTCCAGAAAGGGCTTCCTGCTCAGCTGATGTCCCAAGCTGTGGCCTCCTTTGAGGGCCATTCTTCTTCCAGAAACCCCAGGCAGTGACCTGAGAGGGCAACACAAGGGCCTGGTCATTCCCACCTCACACAGGGCTCCTTGGATGGGACAGCTTTGCTGCAGGGCTTCCTCCCTGCAGAGCGGGCACCGACCGGACAGGATGGTGCTGGTCCCACACCGCAGTCCAACGGCCCTTGCCCACTCAGCCTCCCCTTTGACTTTCACAGCTGTCACCCCAAACAAACCATTTCCCCCCTCACTCTAGCTCAACCCTGCTTCCTGGGGAACTCCCCAGCTTAGAAGTTGTCGTCAGCCCCCAGTGTCCAGCCTCAGCCAACCCCAGAGAATCCGCACAGAATCCACAGCCAAAGAGAAGAAAGGGGGTCAATCGCATCTGACCTGTAAGTCAAGGGAAGAGCATGGCAGGGGGAAATGGTTACTGGGCCTACAAACGGTACATACCTAGAAGATGGAAAGTAGAATTCACAAACCTGAGGGCATGACTATCAAAGCAACATTCACCGGCACAGTGAGTCCTCCCCGGAGCTTCCTGGTACTTGAATTGGGGTTGATCGCCTGTTCACAGATGCCAAGTGATTTGTGTCTTGAACTGTGTTTCCAAGGAGTCGGCAATGACACATGTAACTGTCAGTCCGTGGCTCCAGCTCTGGGCTTCACTGGACCCTTTTAAGACCTTAAGGACTCAGGACCCTTGAGCCTAGGGAAGAAAGAACCTATGGAGAGGCCAAGAGTCAAGGGTGAGAGAAGGAGGAAAGATGAGGGGAGAAAAGAGACAAAACACAGCATCAACAGTGGATGGAGAAATATCAAAGTTTGTAGAACACTTGATGAGGTGAGTTGTTGAAAGTCCACCACCACACACTGCAAAGATGTCACACACAGGTGGAGAAAGAACATCCCTGCAACTGTTCCCCCACCTGTCCTTCCTGGACCCACATTCTGTTGACCCCTTCCCCCCTGCCCGAGGCCCTGGTTCCTTTCGTCTCCACCCTCATCTCCAGTGCTTTGGTGACCCTAACACACTGTCCTGGCCCGTGGGTGGCGCGTGCCTGTTAGGCCCAGCTCCTGCCAGGCCCTCTTCCGACACCGATTCTCACGCCCGCACCCGCCTCCCTGCCCCGTCTGACCTCCCAGGTGGCCAGGAGCATGAGCTCTGCTCCCCTGCAGTGAAGAATAAAATGCCAAGCAAGCCTCCCTCACGTTAAGCCCAAACCAAATTAATTTGGGACATGGCATTTCCCGTCTCCCTCCTAATGACTGCGCACAAATGGGCATTTCTTATTTTACGATGAAATATTCTTTGTCTCTCACAAAAATGGCGAAATGAATGAGCATGGAAGTGATGGATGTAGCGAATCCGACTGTAAACAAAAGTCTAAACCGCTTTTAATTTGAAGGACTCCGGCTAACGTTTCTGGACAGCCTCATCTGTAACGTGGCGGAGTTGACATAGATGATCTAATACTCTGGGAGTGCGTGAGTTTCTGAGATTTTATAAAGTGAGAAAGAACAAAAGAGCCCCTTAAGGCAGGGATGTTTTTATTTTTCTTGTCTGAGACAAAGTCTCACTCCATGCCCTGGTATCATCAGTGCTGTGGTATCATCACAGCTCCCAGGACTCTCCAATTCTTGGGCTTGAGCAGTCCTCTTGCCTCAACCTCCCAAGTAGCTGGGACTACAGGCAGCCACAATGGCCGACTGTTTTTTAGAGACAGGGTCTCGCTCTTGCTCAGGCTGGTCTGAAACTTCTGAGCTCAAGCAATCCACTGCCTCGGCCTCCCAGAGTGCTGGATTTATAGCTGTAAGCCCCGTGCCCAGCCTAGGAAGGTTCTTTTTGTGTGACCACTTATTCCCGATGTCTGTGTGACAAGGCCGATGTTGGCAGCAGAACATAGAAGTAGGGGCCTCGAAAACACGCACAAGCCCTCATGGAGTTAGAGTCCAGGCTATTCCAAGGGACCCCACGGCAGCAACATAGTGTCCCCCAGAATCTTCCAATGCTCCACCCTGCGATGTCAAGGGCCTGGACACCTAGGGTTGTTTATGATCTGTTGTTTTGTTTTAATGTTGTTTTCTTTTTCATTATAAAAGCAGAACAAATTAATTTGTGTGAATTAGGAAAGAAGGAAGGAAGAAGGAAGGAAGGAAGGAAGGAAGGAAGGAAGGAAGGAAGGAAGGAAGGGAGGGAGGGAGGGAGGGAGGGAGGGAGGGAGGAAGGAAAGAAGGAAGGAAGGAAGAAAGGGAGGGAGGAAGGAAGGAAAGAAGGAAGGAAGGAAGAAAGGAAGGGAGGAAGGGAGGAAAGAAGGGAGGAAGGAAGGAAGGAAGGAAGGGAGGAAGGTAGGAAGGAAGGAAGGGAGGAAGGAAGGAAGGAAGGAAGGAAGGAAGGAAGGAAGGAAGGAAGGAAGGAAGGAAGGAAGGAAGGAAGGAAGGAAGGAAGG
>CAUYON010157973.1:0-24406 GCA_963573935.1 Arctocebus calabarensis
CCAGAAGGGGAAGAAGAAAGCCCCAGGGGAATGGAAGCCATACTAGAGAATATTATAAATGAAAATTTCCCAAATATCACCAAAGATTCTGACACTCTCCTTTCAGAGGGATATCAGACCCCAGGTCGCCTCAACTCTAATGAACTTCCCCAAGACACATTGTGATGAACCTGTCCAAAGTCAAGACAAAAGAAAAGATTCTATAAGCTGCCAGGAGTAAGCACCAGTTGACCTACAGGGGCAAATCTATCAGGGTGACTGCAGACTTCTCAAATGAAACTTTCCAAGCAAGAAGACAATGGTCATCTACCTTTAATCTACATAATAGAACAATCTCTAGCCCAGAATTCTATATCCTGCAAAGCTAAGCTTTAAAATTGACGAAGAAATCAAATCATTTACTGATATACAAACTTTGAGGAAATTCACCACAAGACCATCTCTATAGGAAATATTTCAACCTGTTCTACACACAGACCACCACAATGGATCAACAGCAAAACAAGAACTCAGAAATTAAAGGACAGAACCTAACTTCCACACTGATGCAAAAAATAAAACTAAGCAATGTACTCTCACAAAATAAGATGAATAGAACACTACCACACTTATCAATTATCTCAATAAATGTTAATGGCTTGAATTCCCCACTAAAGAGGTGTAAATTGGCTGACTGGATTAAAGAACACAAGCCATCCATAGCCAGGAAGAAATAGAGCTCCTGAACAGACCAATTTCAAGCACTGAGAGTACAGAAACTCAGCTATGATTCAACAATTAAAAAAAAAATCTTCCAACCAAAAAAATTCCCTGGTCTGGAAGAGCTTATTCCTCTTCAAGGAAGAGCTTATTCCCATATTGCAGAAATTATTCCAAAAAATTGAGGAGGAAGGAATCTTCCCCAACACGTTCTATGAAGCAAACATCACCCTGATACCAAGATGAGGAAAAGATCCAACTAAAAAGGAGACTTTCAGACCAGTTTCACTCATGAATATAGATGCAAAAATTCTCAACAAAATCCCAGCCAATAGATTACAGCTTATCATTAAAAAAGTCATACATCATGATCAAGTAGGTTTCATCCCAGGGATGCAAGGCTGGTTTAACATACACCAGTCCATAAACGTTATCCACCATATTAACGGAATCAAAACCAAAGATCATATTATCCTCTCAACAGATGCAGAAAAAGCATTCGATTAAATCCAGAATCCTTTTCCACTTAGAACACTGTAGAGTATAGGCATAGCTGGCACATTTCTGAAACTGATCAAAGCTATCTATGACAAACCTACAGGTAATATTTTACTCAATGGAGTAAAACTGAAAACTTTTCCTCTTAGAACTGGAACCAGACAAGGTTGTCCTCTGTCACCATTACTATTAAATGTAGTGCTGGAAGTGCTAACCAATACAATTAGGCAAGACAAGGAAATAAAGGACATCCAAATGGGAGCAGAGGAGGTCAAACTCTCCCTCTTTGCTGACCACATGATCTTATACTTAGAGAACCCGAAAGACTCAACCACAAGACTCCTGGAAGTATCAGAAAATACAGTAATGTCTCAGGATATAAAATCAATATCCACAAGTCAGTAGCCTTTGTATGTGGCAATAACAGTCAAGGTGAGAGGCTAATTAAGGACACAACTCCCTTCACCATAGCTTCAAAGAATATGAAATACCTAGGTATATACCTAACAAAGGAGGTGAAGGACCTCTATGAAGAAAATCATGAAATCCCAAGAAAGGAAACTGCAGAGGATATTAACAAATGGAAGAACATACCATGCTCGTGGCTGGGAAGAATCAACATTGTTAAAATGTCTATACTTCCCAAAGCAATCTAGCTATTTAATTCCATCCCTATTAAGATACCAACATCACAATTTCAAGATTTGGAAAAAATGATTCTGAGTTTTATATGGAACCAGAAAAAACCCTGTGTAGCTAAGGCAGTTCTTAGCAATAAAAACATAGCTGGGGGCATCACCATACCAGATTTTAGACTGTACTACAAAGCCATGGTGGTCAAGACGGCATGCTACTGGCACAAAAATAGAGACATAGACATTTGAATCAAATAGAAAATCGGGAAATGAAACTAACATCTTAGAACCACCTAATCTTTGATAAACCAATCAAGAACATACCTTGGGGGAAAGACTCCCTATTCAACAAACGGTGCTGGGAGAACTGGATATCCACATGTAAAAGACTGAAACTGGACCATCACCTTTCTCCACTCACAAAAATTGATTCAAGATGGATAAAGGATTTAAATTTAAGGCATGACAGAATAAAAATCCTGAAAGAAAGCATAGGAAAAATGAAGATATTGGCCTGGGGAAAGACTTCATGAAGAAGACTGCCGTGGCAATTGCAACAACGAAAATAAACAAATGGGACTTAATTAAACTCAAAAGCTTCTGTACAGCTAAGGAGACAACTACCAAAGCAAATAGACAGCCTACCCAATGGGAAAGGATATTTGCATATTTTGAATCAGACAAAAGCTTGATAACTAGGATTTATAGAGAACTCAAATTAATCCATATGAAAAAGCCAACAATCCCATATATCAATGGGCAAGAGACATCAATAGAACCTTCTCTAAAGAAGACAGATGAATGGCTAACAAACATATGAAAAAATTCTCATCATCCCTAATTGTTAGAGAAGTGCAAATCAAAACCACCCTGAGATACATTCTAACTCCAGTGAGAATGGCCCACATCACAAAATCTCAAAAATGCAGATGCTGGCATGGATGTGGAGAGAAGGGAACACTTTTACACTGTCAGTGTGACTGCAAACTGATACAACCTTTTTGGAAGGAAGTATGGCGTACTCTCAAAGAACTCAAGCTAGACCTCTTGTTTGATCCTGCAATCTCATTACTGGGCATCTACCCAGAAGGAAAAAAATTCTTTTATCATAAGGACACTTGCACTAGACTGTTTATTGCAGCTCAATTTACAATTGCCAAAATGTGGAAACAGCCTAAATGCCCACCAACCCAGGAATGGATTAACAAGCTGTGGTATATGTATACTATGGAATACTATTCAGCAATTAAAAAATGGAGACTTTACAGCCTTTGTATTAACCTGGATGGAAGTGGAACACATTATTCTTAGTAAAGCATCACAAGAATGGAGAAGCATGAATCTCATGTACTCTATTTTGATATGAGGACAATTAATGACAATTAATGACACAGTGGGGGTGAGGGAAGTATAGAGCAGAGAGAGAAAGAATGAGGGAGGGGTGGGGAAAGGAAGAGGAGAGAGAGGGAAGGAGTGAGGGGGTGGGGTCTTGGTGTGTGCCACACCTTTTGGGGGCAAAACACGATTGTAAGAGGGACTTTACCTTCCAAATGCAATCAGTGTAACCTGGTTTCTTCTACCTTCAATGAATCCCCAACAATTAAAAAAAAAACACTCCATGATTCTTGGGAGGAGGTCAAAATAATAACATCAAAAAGAGTTTGGAAGAAGTTGATTCCAACTCTCATGGATGACTTTGAGGGGTTCAAGACTTCAGTGGAGAAAGTCACTGCGGATGTGATGAAAATAACAACAGAACTAGAATTAGAAGTGGACCTGAAGATGAGACTGAATTGCTACAATTTCATGATGAAACGTGCAGCTGTTGCTTGTTATGGATGAGCAAAAAAGGTAGTTTCTTAAGAAGGAATCTACTTCTTGTGAAGATGCCATAAATATTGTTGGAATGACAACTCCTTATAAAAGGATTTGTCCCGTGTGTGTGTGGGGAATCCCTTCTTTCCATATTTCCTTTATGAAAGAAAAAATCATTGGGGACTAGATTAGGTGAGTAAGGAGGTATTTCAATACAGTTATTTGTTTATTGGCTAAAACTCCCTCTCAGACAGTGCCACCTCCAGTGAGCCTGTGCATTGTAGTGATGCAAAAGCCTTGAGTTATCCACCAAAATGTTCCGTTAAGATTTTCCTTTTTCTTTTTTTTTCAGTATTTTTTTATTAAGTCATACACACATAGATCATGAATACATTTATGAATATGTGGAGCACAAAGTGTTGATTTTTTTAATCTAATCTGATGTGGTTACATCAAACCAATCAACATAGCTTTCACCTCATTTACTTGATTAATATGTTAAGAAATTTATGTTCTACACTTGACAGACTTGTACCCTTGTAATATTCTCCATAGATGTGGTCCTACCTTTTACCCTTCCTATATCAAACTTCCCTCTTCCCCTCTCTTCCCACTCCATTTCTTTCCTTCATCCTGGGCTATAGTTGTGTTCTATCTTTCATAAGAAAGTGGGAGTATGGCTCAGCACCTGTGGCTCAATGGGCTAAGGCACCAGTACAACTGAAATGGCACATTCGAATCCAGCCCGGGCCAGCCAAACAACAATGACAGCTGCAACCAAAAAATGGCCGGGCGTTCTGGCGGGCGCCTGTAGTCCCAGCTACTTGGGAGGCAGAGGCAAGAGACTCGCTTGAGCCCAGGAGTTGGAGGTTGCTGTGAGCTATGATGATTCCTGGTCAACATCTGAACTGCAGCCTTACAGGGTCCCCAGTTGTGATAAATGGATTCCTAACCTATAGAAACTGAAATAATAAATTTGTGCATTATCGTTTGGGTTGAATATGTGTCTCCCCTCTTCACATGTCTGAGTCTTAACTCCCAATGTGATTATACTGAGAGATGAAGTCTTTGGGAGATAATTAGGTCATAAGTATAGAACCCTCATGAACAGGAGTAGTGGTTTTATATAAAGAGACCTGAAAGAGCTTGCCCTCTGCCTTCCATCCTGTGGAAATACAATGAGAAGATGAACATGGGCAAGTCAGGAAGTAGGTCCTCTCTAACTGCTCAATTTGCAAGAACCTTGATAGTGTACTTTCTGGCTCCCCAAACTATGAGGAATTATATTCTGTTGTATATAAGCTACTCAGTTTATGTTATTCTATTATGGCAGCCTAGACTGACTAAGACAATTATTTTAAGTAGCCATGTTGTGGTAATTTGTTATACAAAAATAGAAAAATAACACAGAAGTTAGCTTTCCACTGTGCCTGTCCTACCATTATATGTTGCTCCTACCTGAAAGGGCAGGTGGCTTGTTCTTTTATCTTCAGAGCTCTACACATCAAGAGAAATGTACTTTGGCCATGTCATTTGCATGAGAACCCAATTTAAGTGAAAAGATTCTGGGTTCCATAGCTGATGATGTAATGAAACAAACTTTTGGCAGCCTTGGAAGAGGTTAAGTGCATTTTCCAAGTGAGAGGTATGTGGATCATTTGAGGCCATCTTGATGGGTAGTTAGTACACAGCCTTTGCATTTTAATTAGCATGTATTCCATTTATATTTAATGTAATGTATTTAATTTGGGTTTAAATCTACCATCTTATTATTCATATCTTATGTGTCATCTAGTCTGTGTTTTTATAATTCCATTTCCCATTTTGATCTGTGCAACTTTAGTAGCATTTTAGTGGTTGCCTTAAAGGTTAAGGCATGCATTTTTTAGTTATAAATAAAATAAAATTAAATTAAAACTCATTCTACTTCTTACAAAATACAATCATCTTAGAATACCTTAACTGCATTTACCTTCTCCTATCTTTTGTACATCTTATACTCACATGTACTTACAAACACACTTTTTATATTTAAAACATATGTAAGTTAGATATATTTGTATATCTATAAATGCCTCAAGAAAGTATTAATGTTTTATAAATCAGTATTCTGTTATATTTACCCATAATTTTTCCAATTTGATTATTTTCTTTCTGCATTTCTGAGCATCCAAGCAGGATTTTGTTTTAGTCTGTAGAACTTTCTTTATATTTTCTTAAGAGCAGATCTGTTGGATTTGTATTCTTTCAGTGTGTGTTTGCCTAGTAATGTCCTTATTTCACCTTTATTTTTTGAAGGATATTTTTACAGGGTATAGAATTCTAAGTTTTGGGGTTTTGTCCTTTCAGAGAAAATTTAATTGCTCTGGAAATCATTTAGATTAGATCCAAATCACTCTAGTTCAATCAGTGATAAGTCTGATTAAGATGTTGTCTGAAATATTTATAAGAACTAGCTTAATTTCATGATTACCCATCTCCTGATCAATAGACCTTTAAAACTTCTGACTGAAACTTTGGCTATTAACAAGGAACCTTTCTTCTTGGTGAACTCAGAACTCATATTTTTGTATCAAAATTCTGCTGAACTTCTCAGCCTCTCAGAGGCTACTTTTTTAGTTCTTGGCTTCTCAGTTTTCCAGCTACTTAAATTCAAATTAGCAAATATTTTGAGAGAAATTAGACACCAACTATCTGGATAATAATTTTTTGTCCTTCCTTCTTTCCAAGATCTTATATATTCTGGTCTATAGCTTTAATACATCACCAGTGCTGTGCCCAAAGATCAAAGTTTTTTTTATGATATTTAATTTTTAAAGATCTTTCCAGTGGGAGATCTGCTCTAGAAAAAGCTATTTCATCATGTCTGGAATTGGAAAAATCCAGTTTCTCAATAAAGAGTATGCCAGTCTAACTTTTGTCCTTCTAACTAATGAAAAATCATTTGTCAAGCCTTTTTTGTTTTTGAGACAAAAATCTCCCTTTATTGATCTTGATAGAGTGATGTGCAACCTCAAACTCTTGGACTCAAGTGATCCTCTTGTCTTTGCCTCTCAAATAGATGGGCCTATAGGCGCCAGCCAAAATGCCCAGCTAATGGTCGTATTTTTCCTTGAGATGGGGTCTTGCTCTTGCTTAGACTGGTCTCAAACTTCTGAGCTCAAGCTATCCACCCATCTCAGCATTCCAGGGTGCTTGAATTATAGACATGAACCACTACACTTGGCCTGTTTAGGCATTCAGTGACTTCCACTATACTAATTCAACTATCAATGTATAATCCTAATACTTACTACCTATCTACATATTTTAACACTGTTGGTATTTCTCCTTTATCATCTTTCTTTACATGGTTTCTAGAGGTTTACATCCTCTTTCTTTTTTTCTGTTTTTTCTCCTACTATTCTTTTCACTTTCCACTTCCTTTTGCTGATTTCTATGCTTCCTCTACACTAAGAATCAAATATTACAAGTATTTGTGCTTTGTGTTTTACATGTATGTTTTATGCCTACTTCTTCCTACTTTGCCGCATCTGCCACCACTGCTAACTCTCTTCTTCTTATTCTTTATGTTTTGTTTATAAAACACATCAACATGTAGAAAGTAAAAATTTAAAGACCATACAAAAATATACCATGGATTGAATTTGGCCACCATACCATAGTTTACTGGATTTTTAGTATTGGAGTGCCCAAGGCACAGTTCTTAAACTCTTTCCCCCTTTTTATATACACAAACACTACCTTGAAACCTCAACTAGGGTCACAGCTTTAAATTACATCTGTATACTGTTGACACACAAA
The DNA here is from genome assembly GCA_963573935.1 of Arctocebus calabarensis. Lineage (NCBI taxonomy): Eukaryota > Metazoa > Chordata > Mammalia > Primates > Lorisidae > Arctocebus > Arctocebus calabarensis. Next base: position 7,452 of record CAUYON010157973.1, read on the forward strand.
TTTATATCTGAAGTCATGTCTTCTCCCTGAAGATCATTTATCTAATTGCTTAATCAATATTTCCACTGTGTGTCTATTGGACACCTGTAACTTTACATGTTCAGAGTTAATCTTCATATCTTCATGACTTCCCAAATCCTTTTATTATAGTCTCTACCATATCAGTCAACACCAGCTTCATTCTTCTAGGTTTTCATGTCAAAAATTTGGGTTCATCACCAAATCAAACTCTGTTCTCCTTTAGAATAAATATATGATCTCGCTTAGGAAGCATTTCCCATGAAGACAGACATTGAAACAATAATTTTAGTGCAAATAGTTTATTTGGGAGATGATTTCAGGAACTGCAACTAGAGAAATGGGGACATGAGACAAGGAGTGAAAGGCCACTAGTAAATGGGGCATTATCAAGTAAATTACTTACCATATGCATTTGGAGTTTAATCTCACTGGTAACTCTGGAAGCCCGTGGAAAACATACTTTAGAGTTGCTATTATTCTACTCAGTGATGAAAGAAGTATTATTTGTCCATGATTGGTTAAAGGCTATTCCTAATGGATATTAATTTCTTGGGTGCTTCTGTCCTCTACATGTGCATGTACAGGGAGAGTAGATAGTCTTCAGCAAAAAGAAGGAGATGCCAGAAGTGGGAAATTGAGGTACCATGTGATAAATAGAATGTAACAGAACATTGCTAGTGCTGTTCAGTTCACCTTGTAGCCCTTATTAAGTCCAGTTCATGCTGTCACTGATTATTTTAAAAGTTTGGCTGCCCATAATTTCCATGGAAAGATTTAAATAATTAATGTCTATTATCTTCCTTCTCTCTAAATCATCCTCTTTAAATCATTCTATGTTGCTTTCACTCTTAGCAGGCATAGTTGTCTGCTTGGTATAATATTGCAGTCCTTCCTCTGAAAGAGAAAGGACTTAGCTATTGTGTTATTGGAGGGCTATTTTTTAAAATGTCCATTAAAGGTTATACCAGATTTGGAATCACATAGAGCCATCATAGTAAATTTCCTGGATTTGAAATGAATTTTTCTTATCCTACTATTTGGCAGCACTCATATCTCCTCATGCCAATCAGAATTAATTTACTTGTCCACTGTAACAATTTTTTCTTAGCTGTTGCTCTGCTGGCGTGGAGCAGTACAAATGACCAGGTGGTATTCACAACTTTAGGATTAGTGGAATGCTTTTTGTGTTCTCTGGTAGAACTTCCCTGACATCTTCTGGCAACAAGAGCCTGTAATTGAGAAGAGCCTAGAGTTGTGAGCATGGGAAGCCTATTCCCCCCAGTGTGTCTCTGAGATTTATGAGAAGAGGCACATTCCTACTCATATCCCTTGGTTCTTATTGTTCAGAGATACAGCATGTATTATGTATGATTACTGTTAAGTTCAAAATATATAACTCTTCTTGAAGAATAGCGCCTGAACCTTACAAGGTATTATGCCCAAACTAATCTCTAACAAAGTCTGTAAGGGACTATTCAAATTTCCATCAGGTGTCAATTTTTAAATGTCACAGTGTATGGAAGACTTGGTGGATTTTATAATCATCTCTTCATTGTTGTACCTCACCCCCAAAAGCAAGTGGCTCATTAGAAGCAGTATTGTGAGGGATTTCATGAAAACCCCTGACTGCTGGTTGACCTGAGGCCTATTCTGTGTCCTTTTTACCCTGGAGCTCATAATCTAGGGGCAGCAGTTTTCCTGCAGAAGCATCCTTTCGGGGTGATTGCAGATGGACAAGAGAGTAATATCAACTGCACAAGCATATATTCAGCTTCTGTTAAATGTTATGTTCGATAACATCCCATTGGCCACTCTAGTCACACAGCTGAACCAAAAGTCAAGAGGTAGGGACATATTCTCTTCCCACAAAGTTTGGACTGAGGTAGCAAGTGAATATTTTTGAATAATTGAATCTTCTGCAGTCTTCCTTTGTTCACAAATATTGATACTCCTCTCAAATAGTAAATACAATTACTACCATTCACTATTCCCCAATCTCTTGGTGAATCTTGGCATCAGTTTATCAGGAATTCATGGTACAGATATGAATCTTTTTCACATGGAGAAACATGAACTAAACAAACAAACACATGACCTGCCCCACACATATTCAGCCCAGAGTGGTGACGTAGTGGCAGGAGAGAAAAAGAAATATCCCCATTTAAAAAGGAAAAATAGGAAGACAAAGTAACTGCTTCATAGCATGTCTTATAACCCTCTGAGTGAAAATGGACAGGACTCTTTCCCCAGGATGTAGGGAGTGTTGCCTTTAGGCTTCTCTTTCTGTTACCTGGCAGTGGCTGCCAAGCCTATTATTTTCTAAGATTCTGAGCTCAGACTTCTGAAGCCATTCCTTGTCTATTGTCCTCCTTGATCATTTCTAAAGACAGAATTGTAGAATTTACCCTTTTGGTAGTAGAAAGCTTTCTCAGCCTACTTTTTTTCCCATAGAAATTTGTAGATCAAGAAGTATTTTTACGTTGCAAACAGTCTCAGTCCTATTTAGTCCATGTTGCCAGTGCTTTTATATATACAGTCTTCAAGAATTGTGTAGCTTTTTAAAAGTACTTGAGTTGCATTGCCTTGCACTATTCTGTTTTGGGACATGAATATCTTTCTAGACTCCGTTATGTATATGTTAAACACATCAGGATTTTTTGGGAACATGCCCTAAATCATTTTAGGAGTACTTTCATGTAGCTGAGAGAATCAACAAGGCTCCAATCTAGTTATGTCATAAGTCTAAACCAGGGGTTCTCTAACCACACCTTACTTTGGAATTTTTACCCTGAAAAATGACTATCTGGAAACCCCCGGATTTGGTGAGGTTGATTTATAAAATCTATATCTTTTTTGGTAAAAAATAATTGTATTTCTAAGTACCATAATTTATGAATTTATAATATCTCCCCTAAAAATAGGCTTACACAGTGCCAATTCTTTTCTAAATATATTTCTTTCTTATGATACCTCATTAAATGTGTCAGTAGCAACCACCTCATTCTTTTAAAAATTGCCATTGATTTCATCTTCTAATTATACCAGTTTACTATGCACTTATTCTGCCTACTACAGTTTTGTCAAATGTTGCTACATAATAGGGGTCATCATTTTTCTAGTCTCATATGAAAATTTCTCATGATTTTTCAGCCTCTTTCAATAGTTTATTCACTATCCAATGTCTAATTACAAAACTAGTTTTAAATGTTTTAGGTGTTCGTTATCTGTTATTATCTAACACGCTGTCACAAAGCTCAGTGGTGTAAAGTAGCAATTATTCATTCTTACTAATTTGTTCATGAGTTGATGGGGGTTAGCTGATTTAAGCAGGATTGAACTGTGACTCTTTGCTTCAAGTTGCGAGTCTGATTGATTGCCTGGACTTGCTTTTTACTGTTTGGGCTTGAGTCCAACACATATTCATTCTTGTCCTCAGCCTGAGGTAGCAACAGCTATGTAGAGAACGTTTTTGTGAGCATGAAGGACAGAATGTTAAAGAGCAGCCTAACTGTATAATCACCTTTCAAGTCTCTTCCATTATGTTAGCTAATATCTCACTGGCCAAGACAAGTCACATGACAAAGGTAATTCTACTTAGCTATGGAAGTGAGAAATGAATTGATGACTAATTTTGAAAAATAATATAACCTACCCTAAAATATGAGTCTTTTGCTAGTTTCTAAATGTGTCCATTATGGCTGTGTGCTTGTAGACTGGGTAAATAACAAGGGAGTCCCAAGATCCAATCTTCCCATGGTGAGATAAATATGTACCAGGATTTTGTTTTCCATCTGGCCTTTGAATACCCCATTTTAACAATGATGGGTGATTTGAATTTGTTGCTGTCAGTGTCAGCTCATACACCATATCCCACATGCCCTGAATGATCTGGATATTCTTTTGTCCGTGATATAAAATTACTCTGATAAAGGGCCACAGTTCTTTGGGAAAATATTGGGGAAATCATTAATATCTCTACTTGCAGTGACACTGCAAAATTTTTCTTGAGTGCTCCTACCTTTCCTTTTAATTGATGGGCTTGGATTTGAAAATAGGCTCAAGATTAAAAATAGAGCAATAGATAGTGATTATTACTATAACTAGTGTCACATTTTCTACTGATTTCTGATCTACTTTGTACTCCCTCACTTTTGATAATACCATCATTCTCTGCCCAGCCATCCCACCCCTAGGAATACCATAGTCTCAGCCATCGCTACAGAATCCTGTGGGTCAGGACTTTCTAGTGGCCATTCTGGACTTTTTGGGGCTCATTACAGTAATTATATCCACTTGGTCTCTGACAGTTAAGCACAATCTCCTGACTTCTGTTATTTTATAATCCTGTCATATCCACTAATTCTGAAAAGTCTGCTTTCATAAATGCATCCCCTAATTTCAAATCTGGTCCACAGAGAAGAGCCACCATTAGCTTCTCAGTGACACTGGTGGCCACTTCTCTAGCTTAAGAGGTTAGAAAATTTAAGTTTGTGAGCTCATCCTAGAAAAGGTGCTACATACCTCAATGTTGATTATCACGATGGCCACCAGAAGGCCAGGGGGTGTACTTCAGAAGTGACTGTTGTGATTCAGCAATGAGGTATGTAGCACTTTTTCTAGGATGCTTTCGTGAACTTATTTGTCCAACCTCTTATGCTCACTATTGTAGTTAAGGGAATAAATATCTTCTGGCCCTTTCAAGGTAATACAGTCTGTTGATGTTTTCTGTAGTATTATATCATAAATATATTCTACCAAGGCAATTTTAGCCCCTCAACATTATAATGGGCCATTTTTTTCTGAAGCTTCAATGAACTATCCCACTTGTGTATTAGGACTGGCTCCAAAGTGTTCTTGCCGTGTTATTAATTTCTGAGTCTCCTGAGAATGGAAAGTGCCTTCATATCAATACGCATTTGGTGTCGAGTCTGATAGACTATCTTCATGTGTCTAAGATCCATTCCTGAGCATATTCCTCAAGTGCCAGCCAAATGTACTATACAGCTCTTGAGTTCCTTTGATAATAATCTTTTTCCTCCTATAGTGGAGATAGCACTTATACTACTGGGACATGATGTTACTTATATCACTGTTGATCTGGATCAGAAGAGATAAAAGGAGGTGGGGAAAGATCTTGAAGAATAAGAATCTTCTCGTTTGTCATCAGGTGAAGACTTTATGTGGTCCTCAAATCACTGAAGTTTGTTATCTTTAAGAAAAGAGAAACAGCTTCTAGACTACCTCCTTTGGTCCCCAGGATTCATATTTCTATGTTCTTTAGTACATCCTCTCAGATAGCCTTTCGCCTCAGAGAACAACTTCTTTCCTATCAGAATTTTGCTTCTGGTACACAGATTTGCTGATGTTGTATTTCCAGCCTTCTTTGTAATTATACTGCTCTTATAATCCAGGTTGCTTCTGATTTTCAGCACAGTATACCACTAGATATGGAACATGAAATCACATAACTCCTTCTATAGAGGTCTTCTGGTTTTATACTCTGTGTGAATTAATAGTTGGTTGCCATGAGTACACTGTTGTGTTGGTTTTTTTTGTTTGTTTTTTCTCCAGCACTTTGATTCATTTAACAATCATTCAACTCCATGTATTTTAGGATTAACATTGACCTAATGTTGACAATACTGCATAAGCAATTGCATCCACTTCCCACTTCCCATCCCAATTAAACAGGGGAGAGTTTCACTAATTGTTATGACACTACAGGGTTTATTCCCATCCTACTTTCCATCAAAATCTGGGGCCTTATTACTAAGTGAAGAGTGATCAAATTCCAGGATCCCAACCTGAAGTTCTGCTTCCTAGAACCACTTCTATTTTAGGTTGTATTTTTCTCAGACTAAGATCCTGAGACAATGATTTGATTGCCAGAAGCTTTTTTGGATATGATTCTAGGAAACTTCAGTAGGGACTAGGGAAATGAGACAGGAAAGGGCAAACAACTAGGATGGGGTGTGTCATCAGATAGATTTCCCCTGTAGACAACTGATACTAAATTTACGTGGGGAACTGGGAACTCTTATAAAACACATGCCTCAGATTCATAGCACTACACAATTGATAAATCTATGGTATTTACATACCAACTCCTGTCTGGTTTTGTTGGCAGGTTTGTCCAAGGGGACAAACTGGATATTTCTGGGCTTTTTCAATCCTGGGAAAAGTAAGCTCCAGCATCATCCCTCAAGCAAAGAGATGTCAATGCTGGCAGGTAAAAGTTAAATGGCCTATACTGAAATAAAAGATCCAGGGACTATAGGCAGGTAACTGGTGTTATCTGCTGTAACTTCTGATGCCAACATGGCTTTCTAAGCTACTATCATCTCTCACTAGATTCTTGAAATTACCTCCTATCTCACGTTCCAACTTCCAACAGTTGAGCGCAGGTATCTTTTGGATAAAATGACTTATTTTCCTTTGGGTAAATAGCTGGTAGTAGAATTGCTGGATTAAATAGTAGTTCTACTTTTAGTTCTTTAATGAATCTCCATCGATTTCTACAGAAGTCTCATAGTCCCATCAGCAGTATACAAGCGTTCCCTTCTCTCTGCATGTTTAACAGCATCTACTATTTGTGGACCTTTTAGTAAAAGCCATTCTGACCAGGATAAGGTTATATCTCATTGTAGTTTTAATTTCCATTTCCCTGATGCTTAGTGAGCATGTTTCTAAGCTGTTTGTGTCAAGGAATTCAATAGCTATGTCTCTTCGGCATCCAGTTCAAATAATTTTTTAATTTCTATTTAAAATTTCATTCTTTATGCAATAATCATTTAGCAGCAGGTGGCTTAATTTCCACAACTTTGTGTAGGTTCAAGTTTTTCTCTTATGACTATTTTTTTCTGTTGGTCTGAGTAGGCACTTGGTATAATTTTAATTTTTTTTAAAATTTGTTTAGTGTTCTTTTGTGGCCTCAGATATTGCTGAAAATTCTGTATGTTGCTAAAAATGTGTATTCTGTAGCTGTAAATGTCTGATAAGTCCATTTGATTTTGCGTTTGGTTTAAGTCCCTTATTTATTTATTTGTTTTTGGCAAAAAAATGATTTATCAAGCTCTGACAATGGGGTTTTGAGATCCCCAGCAATTTCAATGACACTATTTATTTCATAGCTTAGGTCTAAGAAGATTTGCTTTGTGTATCTGGGAGCTGCTGTATTGGGTGCATATGTGTTTAGAACTGTTATGTCTCTTCTTGTTGAATAGTCCCCTTTTTCATTATATTATGACCTTCTCTCTTTATTTACTTTTGTTAGCTTAAAGTCATTTTATCTGATGTGAGAATGGCTACCCCGTTTTCATTTGATTTCTATTTTAATGAAATTTTTTTTCCATCATTTCATGATGAGTCTGTATACATCCTTGGGATTGAGATGTGTTTCCTGGAGACCATAGATACTTGACTTGTGTTTTTCTAATCCATTCAGCCAGCTTATGTCTTTTGAGAGGAGCATTCAGTGCATTCACACTGCTTGATAGCATTGACATGTGGCTGTTGATCTGTCCATCCTGTTGGATAGTCCCTTATTGCTTTGTTTAATATTTTGTTCTATTGTTTCATAGGAGTTCTATTGTTTATAAGTGGATTTGCACTGGTGGGTTTGTGTTGTGCTTATTCATTTATAGTCCTATTCTAAGTTTTCATGCAGATGAGGTCTGGTCATATCAATTTCCCTCATTGTTTGCTTGTCTGGAAATAACTTAATTTCTTTATTCATTGTGAAATTAGTTTTCAGGATATAAAATTCTAGTCCAGCAGTTGTTCAGTTGAAGTTTATTGAAGATGAGACCTTAATACCTTCTGGCTTGCAAGGTTTCTTCTGAGAAGTCTGTAGTTACATTGATGAGTTGCCTTTTATAGATTATGTAATGTTTTCTTCTTGCTGCTTGCAGAATTTTCTCCTTCAGTTTGACTTTTGTCAGGCTGATTACCGTATAACTTGGAGCAGACTTATTTGCCAGGAATCTTCTCAGTGTTCAATATCTATCTTGTATCTATCTGTAGATCTGAATATCTGGTGATTTCTGGGAAGTTTTCCTCAATAATGTTCTCAAATAGGTTTTTCATGCTTTTAGCTCTTTCTTCTTCACTCTCAGGGTTACCTGACAACATCTTGATCATCCTAGTGAACAGATCCAGGTTGACACAAGAACTAGTCCTTCAGCAGTAACTTCGGCATTACCCACATGGAGCTGAGGAAAGAACAGATGCTTTCCCTTGTTGAGCCCTGTGATTGGGGGTTGTGCATGTTTTTTCCCTGGTTTCTGTTGAATGGCTGGCACTTAAGTGGACCGGATCTGTTCACCAGAGCAATGAAGATGTTCTTAGTTGCAGAAATCTTGTACTAGCAGGCACCAAATCTTAGCTGCCCCTCATCTTAGGTGAAATGCCTCTGCACAGACTTAAAGCAGTTCCCTAGTGAACTCAGAGATCTGCAGAGGAAGAAGAAGACCCCTCAAAGATTGAGCCCATAACTTTGGTTTCTTTCAAGTAAACAGTGCCCCTTCGGGTTGCTTCTTTCTTGCTGTCTTTACCTCTTCCCAGCAATATGAATTATATTGGGTGCCCCAGACTAATCTCTGAGATGGTGGATTGTACTTCAATCAGTCACACTATATTAGATTGAGTTGGTAGATTCTAATATGAGCTATAAAGTTTCTGGCCCTGTCAGTGGTTAATGCTTTCTGTGAAAGACTAAGTGCTTGTGTAGTAATATGCACATTTTGTATACATATATACTAAACTATGGTTATATGACTTTTTGAAGAGAAATCCCAAGATTTAAGAAAGAGCAACTGCCAAGATGTTCTTTTGTGCTCATGGTCAGTTTTTGTCCACCATGTGTAGCATTTGAGCTCCCAGGCTTTGGCAGGGACCCTGTAGCTCCAAGGGATTGTTTTAGCTGCACCACAGCAGAGGTGGGTGGAGGACTGAGGCCGAGTGTGGTTAAGTTGCACACAACACTGGGAGGTTTTGCAAAGTCTTGGCAGGGCTCAGAGGGGGAGCTTCTGAGAGGAAAGTCAGAGCAGACTCTTCAGACTCCTAGGTCTATTATTGGGGGAGGGGCTTAAAAGCTTGTTTGCTATGATGCCAAGTTGGAATCTTTCCTAACTTAATAGGGAAGATCCCAGATCACTGCCTCTCAGATCCTCACAATATTCTCCCTTAGTTCTGTCCACGTCTAATCTTGTCCCTTGCCACCCAAATCTAGTTTGAAATTTCTCCCCAGCTTGTGTGTCTGAGCTGGTGGTCTGCATCACTACGAAATGCTTGTGTGTCTGAGCTGGTGGTCTGCATCACTACGAAATGCTGGTGGAGTGGGAGCTCCTAGTTTGAGCACTGCACATCCACTACAGGTCCTTAAGGGACAGGGCCTGGGCCCCATTCTCTGTGGAGATCTAAGCCTGGAGTGCACCATGTGTTGGATTCTTGCCAAAGTCTGGCTTAAACTGCTCTCCTGGTTAAAATGGGTGGGAAAGGGGCTGCAGTTCCTGCTCAGCCCAAGTACGTATTTGCACTTTGCTCGATTGCTGTGTCTCCCAGGCTCTTTCTCACTGGAAAACTGGCCCTAATCTAACAGAGTGGTTTTCCTGCAAGGGGGATGGGTGCTCTTTCAAAATGCTACATTGTGGAATCCCACTGTGTTCTCCCATCAGTTCTATCTATGTGGGCTCCCTCACCATCATAGTTTGGCTCCCAGACCTCCCACTATGTCCCTCAGCAATGCTTAAGTCCTGGGAGCATGAGGTCCAAACAGCTTGTCTGACCCCCTGGAGAGTTTACTTCATGAAATGTTGGGAGGCAGTGATTTCCCAGATTGGCCACCCTAGGCCCACTCCAGTTCCCAAGGAGAGAGATGTGGGTCCTACTCTCTGTGGAAACTTCAGCCTGTAACATGTACCTGCTGGGGAGAGGTAACCACCCATCAAATTTTTGGCTCAAACTGCTTTCTCAGTTGCAGTGGAGCAGTGGATGGTGGAAGGGTAGAGAAGGAGAATTTGAATGGAAGAAAGCCAGCTCTCTAGCCTTTTGGGTCACTGTTCTTAGAGGGAAGCCCCTTATGGAATATCCAAGCTCCGTAATCATGAAGATTCTCTCACTATTCTGTGGTTGGCACTGTGCCTATGCCCCTGGGGGTGGAAAGCCTCCAAGAAATTTGGTAGTCTCTTGGTCACTATAGGCACATGGGAGGGAGAGAGCCATCCCTGTACCCTTCACTTGGCTCTGAGCCTCTCTGGGTTTGATCATTGCCAATATGTTAGTTTGCCTTTTCCTTCTCTGCTTCACGATTTTCCTCTGTGAGCTCCCTGGCAGGCTCCAGCACTGCTCTACATGACCTACATTTGAGTTGTATCTCTTTTCCCCTCTTCTTTATCTGATATCCTGCCTATTCTCTAGTCTGGCAAACCATCTTTTCCAACTCTAGACTATTTTAAAAATTATGATTTTTTCTATAGATGCTTCCAAACACTATAGGCATAATAACTATTTTATAGATGAAATAAAAGAATTTGAGATTGAACTCAAATTTGGCATAGCTATTACCCTAATTTTACAAAGCTTGAGTATACCAAATACATTTAATTTTTATTTTTATACATCATTGACATTTTGTTAAGTTTCTGAATCAAATTACCATGTGCGATTTTCTGATGTTTTCTGATTATTATTTATTGTTTTTATTATATTCCACATACTTCTTATTATTTGTCTAATAACTTAACCTTTTTTTCAGATTATAGAACAATGTATCCCTGTAGTAAAAGATAAGCAATGTAGAAATGCATAAAATAAAAAGTAAATATTGCTCTTATTCCTACTAGAAATAATTTTCCACATTTCCTAGTAGAAAATGATCACTTAGTATTAATGTTTATCTTTACACTTTATATGATCTTTTTAGATACATAGAAGCATATACTGTTAGGATTATTTTATATTTTTACATATATTTGTGTACTTTAGTGGATATTGTATGATTTTATTTATTTATTTATTTAGTATTGTGGTAAAGCACTTATCATGAGATGTACCAGGTTAACAACATTTTAAATTCACAATACATTACTATTAACTATTAACTATGTACACAGTGTTGGCTAGCACATCTCTAGAACTCATTCATTTTGTATAACTGGAACATTAGTATTACATTATTTAAAAGTAATAATAAATATCACTTTTAAGATATTGAAAATGCCATTTGTACTGGTTGTTATCGTACAATCTGGATAGCATTTTGAATTTTACCAATATTTATTTTTATTTAGATGTGATTTTGTATACATACATAATCAACTATGGTTATATGACTTCTTGAAGATAAATCCTAAGTGGAAGCACGTATTTTGGGGGTATTGATAATTGTAAAAAAAAAGTTGTCCTCTAGTGTTTGAAACTTGACAACACAACTGTACAAATCATGAAGATTGAAAAGAGATAGCTAATATAAAATATAAAGAAATCCTAACCTTTTATATAAGAAGTGTCTTCACAAGTGAGAAGAAATACCTTATAAAAAATATAGCCACGAGCAAGTCATCTCATCTTTTGTTTCATAAAGATAAATGTCATAATAAATCAGATCTCTGCCTCTATTTTATATATTCAACGTTTATTTTTTCCTCCTCTATTCTTTGGGACTGAAATTACTTTAGAGAGTAGTTAGGGAAAATTGAAAGTGTTTTGAAATGTGTAGGACTATAAAGTTCAGACTGCAGTGAAACCTTTAATAACTTGTGAATTATGTCACAGGCAAAGTAACTATAGATGACAAACTCAGCTGTGAACAGAATAAAGACATATTTTCTTACCAAAAAAGAAAAAAGCCAGTTTCCCTTTAGAATTGTGATCAGGTTTAGGTTTTCAATGTTCTTTTTGCAAATTTTAGTACACCATGAAGTATCTTACAATGAGGATATTGCCTTTTTAAGAGTTTTTATAAATGTAAAGGATATAAGAAAGATATTTCCTTTAGTAGAGTTTTGGGTTCAAATACCAGTTGATGACATTTTGAATCTACTTGGATGGTTTTACGTTGGGAAGGAATTCTGTTCATATATACCTAGATATTTTGCTAAGAGATTGATTACCTCTGCCATGTGTAGACCAGATTTTCTGAGCAAGAATTTTTTATTCAAATATCTACCAGGTTTTATTGCTAATACTACTGACTTGGTAATGATTTATTTTCTCTTGGAGGACCAATATACATCTCAGACTGGAAATCTTCGACATAAATCTTTTGTTTTCCCCCAAACATCTTCTCCCCCCCTACAAAATTACAGAGAGAAATTTATTTATTATTCCTTCTTTAAAGTTTTTTTTGTCAATGAGGAATTAAAGTAACATACATGAAGATATTTACTACAAAAGCATTAACAATAGAAGAATAGAGGTAAAGGGGAAGCATAATTCAAACCATTAACATAAATTAAGCATGAGTCTAATTTTTGACTCAAAACTTTCTGGATGTTAGGAGTAAATGGTAAACATGACTGGTTATATTAGTAATATCATTATTATCAGAAATAAGGAATCATATTCACTTCTCATGAAAGAAAATGTGTGTTTTCATGTGGGATTTTTATATAGATTTTGGATAATGTAACAGTACCACTTATGAAAGTGAATTATTTAGCCTCTGTCCAGCTGATTGAAGCTGAGAACTTATATATCAAGCATATCTAACTGAAAGTCTTTCTGTGAAAGACTAAGTGCCCATGTAGTAATATGCACATAACTTAATCCAATGATAGACATTTTAGGATTGAATGGATAAATATTCTTCAAACAATCTGTTCTAGTATAACTTCTCTTTTCTAAACTTTTTAACTTTTGATCCATAGAAATACTTTTTTCCAGTGTTCCCATCTGCATAATTCAGCTGAAAAATTAACCCAAAACAGATGAATGAGTTGCCTTCTGTGGAGTTGGAAAATACTGGCCAGTACTACTTTTGTGTGGAAACAGAAAAACCTCTGGGGAACGTTCTTCTTAGAATTATATACTCCAGATTGGCATTTCAGAGACTCATTTGTTAATCATAAGACTAATAACACATTTTAACATATAGAACTATTAAACTCAAAGTTCATGTGATCTAATAAAATGTTTATGTGCACTGATTTTGGTATCAACCCATTTTAAAAATATACATTACTGTTAGTTGCTTTTCTTTTATATGTGTTTGTATATATATATATATATATTTTTTTTTTTTTTTTTCCAGAGACGGAGTCTCACTTTATTGCCCTCGGTAGAGTGCCATGGCATCACACAGCTCACAGCAACCTCCAACTCCTGGGCTTAGGCGATTCTCTTGCCTCAGCCTCCTGAGAAGCTGGGACTACAGACACCCGCCACAACTCCCAGCTATTTTTTGTTTTTTGCAGTTCGGGCAGGGCCGGGCTTGAATCTGCCACCCTTGGTACATGGGGCCAGTGTTCTACTCGCTGAGGCATAGCATCGCCCCAGTTGCTTTTCTTAAATCAGTGGACAGCTCTGTGCACCCCTTCTCCTAGATCTGATTCCATCTTAGTCCCTTCCCCTTCTCTCTCCTCCTTTCCCCTTCCCTTCCCTTCTCTTCCCTTCCCCTGGTCATGGGAAAATAAGAACAAAATATCTGATATTAACCAACTTAATTTTGGATAATACATTCTATCATCATAGCATCCTTTTTTAAAATCATGACTAATATTATTGTTCTTTATGCTTCTAGATATTTTCCAAACCCAAATTATCACTACTTAGTCAAGAAAAGTTATATCTTCAGCATGTAGATAAAAATACCTCATCCCTATTTTGTTTAACAAAGTTGCCTATACACAGGTTCGTAAACCTTACAGTGAAACATTCAGATAGGAATTAAAGAGAAAAGATGCTAAACTAAAGCACTGCTTTATAGCACCTGAAGTTATTTGATAAATTCAGACGCCTTACATCTCAAAATACCTTATAGCAGAAATCAGTGGGTCTCCATTTTGTTTATAGAAATGTATGGGTGGTGCCTGTGGCTCAAGGAGTAGGGCACCAACCCCATAAATTGGTTCAAACCTGGCCCCAGCCAAAAATTGAAAAAAAAAAAAAAAAAAAAAAAGAAGAATAATGTCAAGAAATGTGTCCCTTTGTGTTGAATGTATAATTCAAGTTTTAGAAGTCAAATATATAGAATGTTCTTTGCTAAGAGATTCTCATCTTCTTTTGCTTTTAGATTTCAGTTAGCAGATATTCTAATGTTTTAAAAAATGCCTTTTTTTTTTGGTTTACAGGTCTGTATTCAATATGTCAGTTAGATTACACATATCCATTAGTAATAATTAGGTAATAAAGTGTCTGTGAAATTTCAGGTTAGAAGTAATCCTTTTGCATCAGGTAACACAGTAAAAGATTGAACTGATAAGCAGCAGAATTTAACATTCTGTTTGTTGCATATCTTCATAAACCTGTGCAAACTTTATTCTTTTGGCAATCTCAGTACAAATACTATGTGCTCTGTTTTGGATCCTACTCATTCTATACTTAGGAAAAATTATCATTTTTCTTCTTTTGTTCATGAACCATGAGAGGTTACAGCATTTGGTTTAATTAATGGCTTCTACTTTATAGTCTTGTGCTTAATTTCTCAAATTCATTATTTTCTCTTTGTTTGTACTTACTTTCGAGTAACCATCCATAAAATCTTAAAGCATAGATCATAACAAAGACAACAAAGTTTATCCATAATACCAATCAACCCAATAAAGCTACATTTATATTGCATATTTGCTTGTCTTTTTTCATATAAATTTATTTATAGTTGTTACTATTGGTTTTCTGTGTTTCACTTTGCAGTATTTAATAAGCATTGTAATCACTTTAAAATTTTAATAGCTTTCTTTTAGATCAGTGTTATTTAATAAGCATCTTGCCCTAAAATTTACAATGATCACTCTAAATTATTAAATTTATGTTTGACATTCAGCATAGCAGACATGCTATAATTAAAGGAGCCATGTCCCCAACGCTTGCCATTTAGGTTTCTTCCAGTTTTCTTCATTATAAATTATGTTCCAATGAATAGCTGTTGATATCTATGAAGACAGACACAGTCAGACAAAGAGAATGACAATGTTCTAAATTGTTAACTTTTGGATCACAGGTGAAGTATACACAGGAATTCTATGAAACACTTATACAATTCTATAATGCTGAAGTGATCTCAAAATAATTTAAGAGTATATCTGCATGGTTGAATTATTGGGTCAAATATTATGCATGTTTTGAAAACCTCTTTTGATATTGTCTTCTTATACCAACAAATGGTATAGTACTGTGTGAATATCTGTTTCATTATTAAATTAACAAATGATCTATGAGTAATCCATACAAAGAAGAGATGTTTACTCTTTTCTGACTTCATCAAGAAATTCTGAACTGCATGGCTGGGAAGAATCAACATTGTTAAAATGTCCATACTACCCAAAGCAATATACAATTTAATGCAATTCCTACTAAAGCTCCATTGTCATATTTTAAAGACCTCAAAAAAATAATACTTTGTTTTATATGGAATCAGAAAAAACCTCAAATAGCCAAGACATTATTCAGAAACAAAAACAAAGCAGGAAGAAACAACGCTACCAGACCTGAGACTGTACTATAAATCAATAGTGATCAAAACAGCATGGTATTGGCACAAAAACAGAGAGATAGATGTATGAAACAGAATAGAGAACCAAGAGATGAACCCAGCTACTTACTGCTATTTGTTCTTTGACAAGCCAATTAAAAACATTCAGTGGGGAAAAGATTCCCTATTTAACAAATGGTGCTGGGTGAACTGACTGGTGACCTGTAGAAGACTGAAACTGGACCCACACTTTTCACCATTAACTATGATAGACTCTCACTGGATCAAAGATTTAAACTTAAGACATGAAACTATAAAAATATTAGAAGAAAGTCCAGGGAAATCTCTTGAAGGAATCGGCTTGGGTGAATTTTTTATGAGGAGGACTCCCCAGGCAATTGAAGCAGTATCAAAAATACACTACTGGGACCTGATCAAACTAAAAAGCTTCTGTACAGCTAAGAACATAGTAAGTATAGCAAGCACACAGCCCTCAGAATGGGAGAAAATATTTGCATGTTATGCCTCAGACAAAGGTTTAATAACCAGAATACACAGAGAACTCAAGCATATTGGTAACAAAAGGGCAAGTGATCCCATCTCAGGGTGGGAAAAGAACTTGAAGAGAAACTCTCTAAAGAAGACAGGCACACGGCCTACAGACACATGAAAAAACGCTCACCATCCTTAATGATCAGAGAAATACAAATCAAAACTACTTTGAGATATCATCTAACTCCAGTAAGATTAGTCCCATAACAAAATCCCAAAACCAGAGATGTTGGCGTGGATGTGGAGAAAAGGGAACACTTCTACATTGTTGGTGGAAGTACAAACTAATACATTCCTTTTGGGAAGATATTTGGAGAATACTTAGAGATCTAAAAATAGACTTGCCATTTGATCCTATAATTCCTTTATTAGGTATATATCCAGAAGACCAAAAATCACATCATAACAAAGATATTTGTACCAGAATGTTTGTTGCAGCCCAATTCATAATTGCTAAGTCCTAGAAGAAACCCAAATGCCCATTGACCCACGAATGGATTAATAAATTGTGGTACATGTATACCATGGAATACTCTGTAGCCTTAAAGAAAGATGGAGACTTTACCTCTTTTGTGTTTACATGGATGGAGCTGGAACATATTCTTCTTAGCAGAGTATCTCAAGAATGGAAGAAAAAGTGTCCAATGTACTCAGCCCTACCATGAAACCAATTTATAGCTTTCATGTAAAAGCTATAACCCAATTATAGCCCAAGAAGAAGGGGAAAGGGGAGAGGTTGAAGAAGGGAGAGGGG
>CAUYON010157975.1:0-11226 GCA_963573935.1 Arctocebus calabarensis
CAGCTACTTGGGAGGCTGAGGCAAGAGAATCGCTTGAGCCCAAGAGCTGGAGGTTGCTGTGAGCTGTGACTCCACAGCACTCCACCGAGTGCGATAGAGTGAGACTCTGTCTCCACAAAAAAAAAAAAAAAAAAAAAAAAAGAGTTTGAAGTTGCTATGAGCTGTGAAGCGATGGCACTCTACCGAGGACAACAAAGACTGTCTCAAAAAAAAAAAAAGAAAGAAAACATAATAGTAAAACTTCATAATCTTGGATAAGGTCATGGTTTCTTTTATAGGACATCAAAAACACAATTGACAAACTGAAACTTCATTAAAATTAAAAACTTTTGTGCATTAAAGGATACCATTAAGAAAGTATATAAAAAATCTGGAGAATGAGAGAATATGTTGGCAAATAGTTCATATATAAAATATATATAGTGTATATTTATGTATCATATATATTAATAGGTAGTATATGATAAGGGACTTGTCCAGATTCTATAAACAATGCTTACAGCTCAATAATAAAAAGACAACCCAATCAAAACATTGACAAAGGATTTATATATATATATTATGTATATAATTTATATATACACATACACACACACACACACAAATAGCCAATAACTACAGAGGCTCAACATCATTAGGGAAATTCAAGTCAAAATCACAATAATATACCACTTTACCCCCTACTAGGATGGCTAAACTAAAAGAGAGATATAATAACAAGTGTTAGTGAGAATGTGGAAAAATTGAATCCTCTATACATCAATATTTATCTTTGTTCATTCTTTACCTGGTTTTGTTTCTAGTCCTTATCTTAAACTTTGTTATTGCTATTAAATTTTAAGCCTTTTAAATTCTGTGAAGGCAAAAAAGTGGAAACTTAATTAGCAAATGTATATGTAAAAATAAAAAAAATAAAAATAATAATAAAAAATTGAATCCCCTATACATTACTGGTGAGAACATAAAATGACTCTGGTACAGCTACTTAGAAAGGGAGTTTGCCAATTCCTTAAAATATTATAGATGAGTTACCATATGACCCAACAATTCCTTTCCTAGGTATATGAGAGCTGTCTAAATTGTTATTATTGAATAATATAAAGGGATGAAGTACTGATACATCATGATCGGTATGGTTATACTATTATCATGGATGAGTCTTAAAAACATTCTAAAGAACATTTTAAAGAATGGTGTGAAGAAGCTAGTCATAAAAACTCACATGATTCCATTTATATAGAATCTCCAGAGTAGACAAATCTATGGAGAAAAAGTAGCTTTGTGGTTACCCAGGGATAGGGGAGAAAAAGGGGAAGAAGGGAATGACTGTAAATGGGGTTTGGGGTTTTGTTTTGGGTAATAAATATGTTCTAGATATGTTCTAAGATTAATTGTGGTGATGGTTTGCCTGTGAATATGCTAACCACCATTAAATTATATGCTTTAATATATGTGCACATTACATGGTATGTGATTTACATCTCAATAAAGCTGTTTTCAAAAAATAAACTATATGAAATGTGTTCTTTAATTTGATATTTGTGAACCTCCTGCCTAGAGCTAACCACCCAGTATGATAGTCCTATGTGGCTCTTTAAATTTAAATTAAATTAAATCAGAAATTCAGTTCCTCATTTTACCCACTGTATTTCAGGTGCTCAGTAGACACATGTGGTTGGTGGCTACCATATTGGAATGACTATTTCCATTCCTGTACAGATACGGATATTTCACCCCAGAAAGTTCTCTTAGCACAAATCTAGCATACACATGGTAAAGCTTTCACTGAATCCATACAAAACCTGAAAGTGTATAAAAAAGCTTTCTTAAGATTCTCAAAGAGATTAAGTACCAGTGTGACCACAGCATTCTCTACAACCAGTCAATTGCTACCTCTCAAGAATCTGGAAGAGTGATTTTTGTTAGCACTGCACTGCTTTTACCTGAGAAACAAAAGAACTCCTAGAAATCTCATTATTTCTCCCTTAATTAAATCAGAACACAAAAATGATTATTACCCAAAGCAGTAATACTTATGCCATAACTGGCACTTGTGAGGCTCACAAGGATGTTGACCCACAAAGGAAAATGAAAGGAAATGTCACATTGAATTTGAATTGACATGAAAATGGGCATATTGATGAATGATAATGAATGGACACGTTGGTGGAGAGGCTAGAACAATGTGGAAAATCTGAAGGATCTCTTTGACAGCATTCAGGAAGTATAAGTGCCTCTGCACAATCATTTGAAGTTCTGGCCCTCAGAATGAAGGTAAATTTCAGGGAGAGTCCCTGAGAGAAAAGGTCATCAGAAATAATACATTATGATGGCAACACAAAGACTTATTATCTGAAACTGTTAAATTTAATCTGGCATAGTGTACTATCACCAGCATGGCAGAAATAAAAAAATTGAAATCCGCCACCACAGCTGTCCCTACTGCTGTTTGTTTCTAAAATATCAACACCTGGCATCCCACAGTTGTGCTCTCAAAATGAGGAGTTATTGCTTTGACTAAAAGGAGAAAGCGTGGTAACAGCAAACACGTGTGACTGTGGTTGACAAATGGCTTGTGTCAAGTTCTCTGGAGATAAACATGTGAGTTCCTCCATTTCCCAGGAAACTGCACAGATGGATCTTCTAGAGGAAGCAATCTCCAGTCAAAGGCAGTCTTGGCTTAGGCCAGAACTCTGGTGTTTACCTCTCGGAATGCCAAGTCGGCATTAAGGATGACAACCTCCCACCTCCACCCAACAAAACATACCACCAAGCAAGACCCCGGACCGTCAGGTCAGATGAAGTCATTCAAGTGCTGGTGGGTCATGGACAAGAGATCACATGTCATCCACACAGTAGCCTCAGTAATTCCTAACAATGCCATTTAAAAGAGGAAAAATACTTTTATATCCCCCTTTGGCATAGTATTCGGTTAGTATTTTAATGTTTTCAACAAACCACAGTCTGCTTTCTTTTCCTTTCAAGTTCACCTTATTATTTGTTAATTTGGCAGAGTAGATAAATGAATGAACCATAAGTGGAGGCTTGGGTGTGACCCCTAGGTCTCACTGTGTGATCTCTGGCACACTGCTCTACCATTCTGAGTTTCTTTATCAAGAAAATAGCAATAGTAATAGCATTTGTTTTAAAGGGAAATGAGGAGTCAATAATGTAATTTAAGTACAATTCATAACAGTGCCTGGTTCAATGTCAGAGCTCAAGAATTGGCAGCTATTTAAAGCCCCAAAGTTGTGGTTATGACTTTCCATATATTATCTCATTTAGTCTTAATGTTAGTTGATAAAAATCACAAAAATTAATGAACTGGGGAAAATGCACTCTGAAATTGTTTTTGAAAGAAAAACTACATTAATATAGGAATAAATATCTTAATATTTTTTATGCCTCCTAAGTTTGGTGTCTAAAGTTTTTGTGATACTTGGAAGAAACAAACTTTTTCCATCAATTCTGTCCTTGAATCTTGTGTGATAAATTTAGCTTAAGATAAAATAGATTGGAGTCCTTCAATACTTAGCTTTTTACTATGAACTGACCATTTTGCTTAACTCAAGGCCACTGACCACAGTGCTGGGAAATGTTATCATTAAGTTGCAAAAGGAATGAACTCAGGGACAAGCAGAAATAAGTCAAAAGTAGCTTTAGGAAATTTGTGGTTTGGGTGGTTTTTCAAGGTCAGCAAAATATAAGATGAGGAAATAAGATTAAAAGATAAATATATTGCAGGATTCATTTTATTTTTATTTATTTATTTATTTATTTATTTTGAGACAGAGTCTCACTATGTCACCCTCTGTAGAGTGCTATGGCATCACAGTTCACAGAAACCTCAAACTCTTGGGCTTAAGTGATTCTCTTGCCTTAGCCTCCAATGTAGCTGGGACTACAGGCACCTGCCAAAATACCCAGCTATTTTTTCTTACAATTGCCATTGTTATTTAGCTGGCTCAGGCCAGATATGAACTCGCCAGCCTCGGTGTATGTGGCTGGTGCCATAACCACTGTGCTACAGGCACCCAGCCAAGACTCAGCTTATTTTAAACAATAGATGTATTATAAATTTCCTTTGAAGGTCCAAATTAATCTAAAATTCATTTATTAGTAGCTAAGAATTAAGTGATATTTATTACTGATCTCCAATTAGGGTCATGTGGTTATAAGCAATTAAAAACTGAACAATTTAAGCCCCAAATTAATTTGTTGAGGGAAATTTGAGGTCACACAAAATCAAAGCAACACGTGAAAAATAAGACCCAAAGAGACACAAACCAGTGTAGCACTACGATCTGGAGAACCTGGTTGCAGAGCTGAATCCATAACTTCTCCAGCTCAGTACTATTTGCCCTTTGTATCCATGGATTCCATAGCCACAGAATCAACCAACTGCAGCTAGAAAATATTCAGGAAAGGGGTGGAGGCAAGATGGCCGACTGGAGCCAGCTTTCCACAGAGGCTCTCATCCAGAAGGAGGGTTAAAGGACAGAAGTTTAGCAAGAAAGCCAATGGTTCAGAGCTGAGCTAAGAGAGAAGGTTAAAGAATGCACACCAACCACGCTGAGGCGAGCTGCGACCCCAAGGATACAAACAAAAGGTACAAAATCCATCACCAAGCAGATGGGAGTCCCCTCCCCCATAAGAATGGCTTGAAATATACTCCATACAAACAAGCATATGGAGTTCAAATATCCTCCCATTTTATCCCACGGGAGACCCTCTAAAAACTGGACAACCTTCCCCTACTAGGGTGCCATGGCACTCTCCTACAAAGCATAAAACTGTATAAAATTGTATATATTCTCTACCTGCAATTTTGAACTCCCAGCACTCCCTTCCACTCTCACTCTGAAGTCTGGAAGCCTGTCCCATGTGAAGTCCAGATTCTTGGACATTTTTACCAGGGGTGTGGATGGGGCAAGGGCTATTGCTAACCTGTGCTGATTCTCCACCACAGGAGAAGGGAGAGGATGGTCAGCTGAGAAGGAACCTCAGCTGAGAGGGAACCATACAGCAGTGGCGGTGCCCCGAGGCACAGAGCAGCAGCTGCTGCAGCTGGGAACAATAAGGCTCTCACCCCGGGGATATTTTGAAAGGACACTCCCAGTCTCTCTGGGCAACCAGAGGGAGCCAGGCATCTTCTTCAGTATCAGCACCTCCGGTAGCAGCCACTGATGGAACAGATCTGGGACAGAAACGTGGGCCCCATGAGTAAAGGGTAGGCCTGAGGTGGTACCAGCCTGGACAGAGCACAGGGACTAGAATATGCACATGCAGAGACAGGAAACTTCCAGGGCAGGGATGACCCAGAGGACTGCTTCACTGAGCTTCAGACACACCCAGCCCTCCAGGGATCAAAGATGAAATAAAGGCAGGCAGGCAATGGTTAGAACTGACAGCTAAGTGCCTGTTCTGTCCACCACCATAGGAGAAAATGCAGCTGAGACTGGGCAGTGGCAAAGACAGGGCAGAGTTGCTCAAACAACATCCATTCCCCAGGGGAACATAGCTAGGACAGAAACAAATTCTGTGAAGTTGTTCTGTTTTGTCAGCAACATCAATCAGGGGCAGGGCTGGAATGGAATGAAATACCCCAGCTTCCATTAAGCACCCAAGGTTGTAAGGCCTCACCTCCCCCTGCCAGATGTTGGCAGAGTGTGGCAGCCTGACCGAGGAGACATAGATCTCCCTGTGACTCAGGCAAGTGCAAACCCCTGGGGCATCTATTTTTGGAGGGAACTGGGTCACAGCCCTGCGGGGTTACCAGTGATGGTGTGACAGAGGTGCAAGGTGGTGAAGGAGACATCAACCTTCACAGACTAATTTATTTGTTTTGTGGGTCCTTCTGACTTTATGGAGCACTGGAGCGAGTCATATTTGAGCTGCCAAAAGACCCTTGCTCTCTAGTTGCTGAAGACCTTTTGGACTCTCTCACCTGAGACTGGTGCTGACTGGGAAAATTGATTTGGACCTCTTGAACTGGGCCAATCACCTGAGAACTATCCAAAGTGGTACTCTGGGTGTGTTGTTGTGTAAAGGTTTGATTTTCCTTTTCCAATTGTCGCCTATGGGACAGGGTGACTCAATTGCTGGTCTTTCACCACAGCTGAGACTTCAACCCAGAGTAAATCATTCATTAGGGTAAGACAGAGACCAGCTAAAAATAAGACAGAGCCACGTAGCCACACCACACCAAGAAGGTCCCCAGTTTCTCGGGCTATAGCACTGTATGGATCCTTAGCAAAGCTCTAGGGGAAAAGGTAGAGAAATAGTCCCAGCTTTTGGGGAAAGGACTGGCCAATCACTACTACTGGAGCCCCCAACCCAACTTCTCCTTATCTGCTCATTTAGCCAAATGGTATAAAATAATCATGGGGCAGAATCAGCGGAAAGCCTCCAGTAACATGAATAACCAGAGTAGATCAACCCCCCCATGCCAAAAAATTTGGTGGATGCAACTGACAATCCCATTCATAAACAGATTGCTGATATGTCAGAAATCGAATTCAGAATTTGGATTACAAATAAAGTCAATAAAATAGAGAAAAAGTTGGAATTAGAAATTCAAGGAGCATTTCAAAAGTTGTCTCAAGAATTCAAGAAATTTAAAGACAAAATCACCAAAGATTTTGACACATTGAGACAAGAATTTGCGGCACTCAAAGATCTAAGAAATACAGTTGAATCCCTCAGTAACAGAATGTAGCAAGCAGAAGAAAGGATTTCTGACATATAGGACAAAGCTTTTGAATGCTCACAATCTCTCAAAGAGGAAGAGAAACGGAGAGCAAAAATGAATCATTCTCTCAGAGAGCTCCGGGATAATTCAAAGAAAAGCAATATTTGCCTGATAGAGATCCCTGAAGATGGTGAAGGCACAAAGGCTCTTCTTCATGAGATTATGAAAGAGAACTTTCCAGACATGCCAAGAGATTCTGAAATTCAGATAGCAGACAGTTTCAGAACCCCAACACGACTCAACCCAAATAAAACATCTCCCAGGCACATCATAATTAACTTCACTAAAGTTAAGATGAAGGAGAAAATTCTGAAAGCAGCCAGACGTAAGAAAACCATAACCTACAAGGGGAAAAATAACAGAATAACTGCAGATTTCTCTACTGAAACCTTTCAAGCTAGAAGAGGGTGGTCTTCAACTTTTAATCTCCTAAAACAATATAACTTTCAACCCAGAACCCTGTATCCAGCTAAACAGAGTTTCATTTATGATGGAGAAATTAAATGCTTTAATGGCATTCACATGTTGAAGAAATTTGGCATAACTAAACCAGCTTTCCAGGATATTCTCAGACCTATTCTCCATAAGGACCAGTGCAATCCTCCACCACAAAAGTAAACTCACTCAGAAACTTTTGATCAAATTCCAACGTCCACAGTGGTGACCGGATTAAAAATGTCCACTGGACTTTACTCAATACCCCAAATTATACCAGGCTTATAAATACTCTCCATTAAGGTGAATGGCTTAAATTGTCCTCTAAAGAGGCACAGGTTGACTGACTGGATAGAAAAACTCAGGCCAGATATCTCTTGCATACAAGAATCTCATCTTACCTTAAAAGATAAATATAGACTTAGGGTGAAGGGATGGTCATCTATATTCCAGGCAAAGGGAAAGCAGAAAAAATCAGGTGTTGCAATCTTATTCACAGATACAATAGGCTTTAAACCAACCAAAGTAAGGAAGGATAAGGATGGACCCTTCATATTTGTTAAGGGTAATACTCAATATGAAGAGATCTCAATTATTAATATTTTTGCACCCAACCAGAATGCATCTCAATTTATAAGAGAGACTCTAACAGACATGAGCAACTTGATTTCCTGAAGCTCTATAGTAGTCAGAGATTTTAACACTCCTTTAGCAGTGTTGGATAGATCCTCCAATAAGAAGCTGAGCAAAGAAATTTTAGATTTAAACTTAACCATTCAACATTTGGATTTAACAGACATCAACAGAACATTTCATCCTAGCAAAACTGAATACACATTCTTCTCATCAGCCCAAGGAACATAATCCAAAATTGGATGATGGAACATAATCCATAATCCTCTTAGGTCACAAGTCTAACCTCAGCAAATTTAAAAGAATAGAAATTATTCCTTGAATCTTCTCTTGACCATCATGGACCAAAAGTTGAACTCAGTAACAATAGGAATCTGCATATTCATACAAAAACATGGAAGCTAAAGAACCTTATGCTGAAAGATAGATGGGTCATAGATGAGATTAAGAAGAAAATTACCAAATTTTTGGAACAAAATGGTAATGAAGACACAAATTGTCAGAACCTCTGGGATACTGCAAAGGCAGTCCTAAGAGGGAAATTTATAGCACTGCAAGCCTTCCTCAAGAAAACGGAAAGAGAGGAAGTTAACAACTTAGTGGGACATCTCAAGCAACTGGAAAAGGAAGAACATTCCAATCCCAAACCCAGTAGAAGAAAAGAAATAACCAAAATTAGAGCATAATTAAATGAAATTGAAAACAAAAGAATCATACAACAGATCAATAAATCAAAAAGTTGGTTTTTTGAAAAGGTCAATAAAATAGATAAACCCTTGGCTAACTAACCAGGATAAAAAGAGTAAAATCTCCAATTTCATCAATCAGAAATGGTAAAGATGAAATAACAACAGACTCCTCAGAAATTAAAAAAATCCTTAATGCATATTACAAGAAACTTTACTCTGAAAGAAATTGACCAATATTTGGAAGCACGCCACCACCCAAGACTCAGCCAGAATGAAGTGGAAATGTTGAACAGGCCTATATCAAGTTCTGACATAGCATCAACTATACAAAATCTCCCTAAAAAGAAAAGCCTGGGACCAGATGGCTTCACGTCAGAATTCTACCAAACCTTTAAAGAAGAACTAGCACCTATATTACTAAACCTCTTCCAAAATACAGAAAAAGATGGAATACTACCCAACACATTCTATGAAACAAATGTCACCTTGATCCCCAAACCAGGAAAAGACCCAACAAGAAAAGAAAATTATAGACAATATCACTAACGAATATTGATGCAAAAATATTCAACAAGATCCTAGCAAACAGAATCCAGCAACACATCAAACAAATTATATACCAAGACTAAGTGGGTTTTATCCCAGGGTCTCAAGGCTGGTTCAATATATGTAAATCTATAAATATAATTCAGCACATAAACAAATTAAAAAACCAAGACCATATGATTCTCTCATTGATGCAGAAAAAGCTTTTGGTAATATCCAACATCCATTAATGATCAGATCACTTAAGAAAATCGGTATAGAAGGGACATTTCTTAAACTGATAGAGGCCATCTATAGCAAACCCACAGTCAATATCATATTGAATGGAGTTAAATTGAAATCATTTCTACTCAGATTAGGAACCAGGCAAGGTTGCCCATTATCTCCATTGTGCTTTAAGACTGTAATGGAAGTTTTGGCCATTGTAATTAGGGAAGAAAAGGCGATCAAGGGTATCCATATAGGATTAGAAGAGATCAAACTTTCACTCTTCACAGATAATATGATTGTATACCTGGAAAACACTAGGGATTCTACTACAAAACTCTTAGAAGTGATCAAGGAATATAGCAGTGTCTCAGGTTACAAAATCAACACTCATAAATCTGTAGCCTTTATATATACCAACAATAGCCAAGCCAAAAAAACAGTCAAGGACTCCATTCCTTTCACAATAGTGCCAAAGAAGATGAAATATTTGGGAGTTTACCTAACAAAGGACGTGAACGATCTCTATAAAGAGAACTATGAAACTTTAAGAAAAGAAATAGCTGAAAATGTTAACAAAAGGAAAAATTTATGCTCATGGCTGGGAAGAATCAACATTGTTAAAATGTCCATACTACCCAAAGCAATATACAATTTTAATGCAATTCCTATTAAAGCTCCATTGTCATACTTTAAAGATCTTGAAAAAATAATACATCATTTAATATGGAATCAAAAAACCTTGACTAGTCAAGACATTACTCAGAAATAAAAACAAAGCAGGCAGAATCATGCTACCAGACCTGAGACTGTATTACAAATCATTAGTGATCAAAGCAGCATAGTACTGGGACAAAAACAGAGAGGTAGATGTATGGAACAGAATAGAGAACCAAGAGATGAACCCAGTTACCTACCGTTATTTGTTCTTTGACAAGCCAATTAAAAACATTCAGTGGGGAAAAGATTCCCTATTTAACAAATGGTGCTGGGTGAACTGGCTGGCGACCTGTAGAAGACTGAATCTAGACCTACACCTCTCACCATTAACTAAGATAGACTCTCACTGGATTAATGATTTAAACTTAAGACATGAAACTATAAAACTACTAGAAGAAAGTGCAAGGAAAACTCTTGAAGGGATCGGCCTGGGTGAATATTTTATGAGGAGGACTCCCAGGCAATTGAAGCAGTATCAAAAATACACTACTGGGACCTAATCAAACTAAAAAGCTTCTGCACAGCCAAGAACACAGTAAGTAAAGCAAGTAGACGGCCCTCAGAATGGGAGAAAATATTTGCAGGTTGTCTTCGACAAAGGTTTAATAACCAGAATCCACAGAGAACTCAAATGTATGAGCAAGAAAAGAACAAGTGATCTCATCTCAGGGTGGGCAAGGGACCTGAAGAGAAACTTCTCTTAAGAAGATAGGCGCATGACCTACAGATACATGAAAAAATGCTCATCATCCTTAATCATCAGAGAAATGCAAATCAAAACTACTTTGAGATATCATCTAACCCCAGTAAGAGTAGCCCACATCACAAAATTCAAAAACCAGAGATATTGGTGTGGATGTGGAGAAAAGGGAACACTTCTACATTGTTGATGGGAATGCAAACTAATATACTCCTTTTGGAAAGAACTTTGGAGAATACTTAGAGATCTAAAAATAGACCTGTCATTTGATCCTATAATTCTTCTACTAGGTATATACCCAGAAGACCAAAAATCACATTATAATAAAGATATTTGTACCAGAATGTTTATTGCAGTCTAATTCATAATTGCTAAGTCATGGAAGAAGCCCTAGTGCCCATTGACCCACGAATGGATTAATAAATTGTGGTATATGTACACCATGGAATATTATGCAGCCTTAAAGAAAGATGGAGACTTTACCTCTTTCATGTTTACATGGATGGAGCTGGAACATATTCTTCTTAGCAAAGTATCTCAAGAAT
>CAUYON010157979.1:0-13143 GCA_963573935.1 Arctocebus calabarensis
CTGCCATCAATTGTACCTTTAACGTTTGGGTTCACCTGTTTAAACTTAAATTTTACACGTTTTTTTTAAAATTTTTTGTTCTTTACCCTTGGAACGTTTGGCTATTTTGGTCCTCCCCCCCCCCCCCCCCCCCCCCGGTCGATAAAATTGCATGAATCTTTGGTTAGGAGTTCCCTTGGTAGGGATACAACCCTCACAGCTGTGCTGGTCCACTTGAACCTTGACCAATGTGCCATTCCTTGGAGGAAAAAGAAACAGGGAGATAACTAGTGTTTTCTTCAGTTAAATTTCTTTCTTACACTATCACAGTGATTAATTAAAGACTGCCATTTTTATATTGGCTTATTGTCATAATTGGTTTGCCATGATCTGGCAGCTCAGCCTTTTCCAGCCCTCCTGAGTTCCCATATACAGAAATGAAATCATATATTGCATAGGCTTTGCATCTGACTTCCTTTGGTTGATGTAAGTGCATCTTAAAGTCATCCATTTTACTGTGTATCAGTAGTTTTTTTGTTTTTTTTTTTTTTTCAAATAGCTAAGTTTTCTAGCATTGTGATGTAGTGTAGCTTATATATCCATCCATTCTAGAGGGATGTTTGAATTGTTTTTGATGTGGGGCAATTACAAATAAAGCTGCTCTGCACATTTATGTGTATGTTTTGGTGTTAACGTAAATTTTGATTTTGATTGCTGAGTTATATGACAAGTATATGTTTAAAAAGCTGCCAAACACTTCTGAAGTGGCTGTGGCATTTTACGTTCCCACTAGTAATGTATGAAAGTTCTGGTTGTCCCACATCCTTGTCAGCACTTGGTATTGTCATTTATCTTATCAATTGTAATGGGATAGAAGAATATCTCATTTTTTAAATTTCTTCTTTTCTAATGGCGTTAAGCATATTTTATGTTCTTGTTTGCTATCTGTATATCTTCTTTGAAAAGGTATTGGTTCAGACCATTTGCTCTTTTAAAAAGTTATATTTGTACATTTATTATTGAGTTTTGAGAATTCTTTATCCATTCTGTACATAAGTTCTTTATCAGGTATGTGATTGGGAAATATTTTCTTGCAGCCCATTTCTTCTCTTTTCATTGAGCAGAACTTTTTATCAATTTATAAATTTTTTAATGGTTTATGCTTTTGTGTCAGACCTGAGGATTCTTTGCCTAATCCAAGGTCAGAAAGATTTTATTGTATATTTTCTTCTAGAAATTCTATAGTTTAACTTTTTATACTTAGGTCTGTGACCCATTTTGAGTTAATTTTTGTGTATACACTAAAGTGAGGTATGGTACAAATGGTTAAGTTTTTTTGGTTGACCCTCTTTTCTTTTGCTTTGACATATGGATATTCAATTGTTCTAGTACCCTTTTCTGAATTCTTTTAAAATCTCTTTTATTGCCTTTGTATGTTTTTTTAAAAATCAATTTTATGGGCGGTGCCTGTGGCTCAAAGGAGTAGGATGCCGGCCCCATATGCCAGGGGTGGCTGGCTCAAACCCAGCCCCGGCCAAAAACTGCAAAAAAAAAAAAAAAAAAAAAAAATCAATTTTATGGTTATATTTCTGTTGATCTAATATATCTCTTCTTTCTCTAATCTTATGCTTCCCTGGTTACTTCAGCTTGGTGTGTTTGTTTTTGGATTCTCTACTCATATCAAATTAAATCAGGAAGTTGAAATTATTACATTTTACAAGGGAAAATTGTTGTAGTCATCTGTAATTTTTCATGGGTAATTTTAGTGTAATGGATATACTAGAAATTATATTTTCAATATGCAGAGGAAAATGCCTGGGTGGCGCCTATGGCTCAGTGGGTAGGGTGCCAGCCCCATATACCGAGGGTGGTGGGTTCAAACTCAGCCCTGGTCAAACTGCAACCAAAAAAAATAGCTGTGTTTTGTGGTGGGCGCCTGTAGTTCCAACTACTCAAGAGGCTGAGGCAAGAGAATCACCTAAGCCCAAGAGCTGGAGGTTGCTTTGAGCTGTGACATGATGGCACTCTACTGAGGGCGATAAAGTGAGATTTTGTCTCTAAAAAAAAAAAAAAAAGAAAAAGAAAAATGCCATTAGTTCACAGTTGGAGAGAGTTATGAAATAGTAACTAATAAGGAGAAAAAGTAAATAGATAGATGGATGAAGGTATAGTTGTTCTTCAGTATCTGTGGGAGATTGGTTCCTGGGCCCTCTGTGGATACCAAAACCCTAGGATGCTTAAGTTACATATAAAATGGGATAGCATTTGCGTGTAACCAACACAGTCACAGCCTCCCATATAGATTATCTCTACATTACTTATAATACCGAATACAATGTGAATATTACATAAACATTTTGAATATTGTATAGTTTAGAGATTAATGACAAGGAAATAAAAGTGTACATGTTCAGTATAGACAGAACCATCCATTTTGGCCCTCCACCCTCACCAAATATTTTCTGTCTGCCATTGGTTGAATCTACAGATGCAAAACCCATAGGCCTACATCTCATTTCTTGTCATTACCTTTTTCTTCCAAAAATGTACATGTATTTTCAAAACATTTTTAAGATAGTAAAATTTTATTTTTCTAATGATAAAAGTTACACAGGCTCATTCTAAAAATTGGAAAGCATAAAAACGTTTAAAGAGAAGTAAAACAAACAAAACCCCCTAACATCAAAATACACTTAACTCTTAGAATCACTGTTAGCAAGTCAATTTTGTCTTTTCCTGAGTTCATATCCTTGAAAACATTTTCATCACCATGTTTCACTCCATGCCTGTGATACAGAGGAAGGTCCGAGACCAAGGGGTTGTCTCCACAGCCAGAAGTAGCAAATAACATCCAAAGGGTGCAAGAAAAACTTCCATTCTGACAAGAGGAAAAAAGACCAGCAGGAGCATGCCCATCTCCACACAAAATCTTCCTACAGTTAGTGAGAGTTTTTTGGTTGTGGTGAGTGGTTTAACTGACATAGGTTTTCCCAGCAGCAGAACCTGAGACAAGGATTTTAGAACAAAACCTATTTGGGAGATGTAGGTAACACTGGCAAGGTGGCAAGAACTAATACAAGGAAAACAAGACAGCTAATAGATATTTAGCTACTACAGTAGGTTAGTGGAGTTTTATTTTGGAGAATTCTGGGAAAAAAATCAGTGTTGAAATTAGTTTTAGGATTAATTCACTTGATGTGTGAGTGAGTGAGTGAATTTCCTGTTACTGGCTGTGGACTTGTCATCTAGAGGCCTCTGCACCTACCTGGCTCTATGAAGAGCATGGCAGCTTTCAGCAGTTTAGAGGAAAAGTCTTCAGGGATATAAAGAGAGAGACAATATTCTTTGCTTATGCTTGTCTCTGCTTTTTATTCATACAGCTAGGTTTGTTAACGTTTTGTATATTTATCCCAGTTGTCTTACTATTTAATGATATGGAAGAGCTTACTAACTGTGAACTTGGAGATATTATATATTCCCTCTTCAGATCATCTATTTAAAACATTTATTTAAAAATCTTAAATGATAAAACAGGATTTATGGACTGCTTTGCCTCCTTACCCTGGCAATGGAGACATGTTCGCTGCCTATGGTAAATGTATCTTGCTCTGACTCTGTAAACCTACCTTTCTCTTCCTGAGTAAACTTTGTTCCTTGCTTGCCTTAAAAAGAAGCAACAACAGCAACAGGATAGATAAGATGGCATATGAGGCATATAAAATATTTTTAGAATCATTAGCTATTAGGGAAGTACATATTAAAACCACACAATGAAATATCAAATATATATTTGAATAGCAAAAATAAAAATTGATGAGAATATGGTATGACTGGATCTCTGTTACATTGCTGGTGGGAATGACCTGCCACTCTGGAAAACAATCTGGCTTTTTTTTTTGAGACAGAGCCTCAAGCTGTCACCCTGGATAGAGTGCCGTGATATCACAGCTCACAGCAACCTCCAATTCCTGGGCTCAAGCGAATTCTCCTGCCTCCGCCTCCCAAGTAGCTGGGACTACAGGCGCCCGCCACAACGCCTGGCCATTTTTTGGTTGCAGCTGTCATTGCTGTTTGGCAGCCGGGGCTGGATTCGAACCCGCCAGCTCAGGTGTATGTGGCTGGCGCCTTAGCCCGTTGAGCCACAGGCGCCGAGCCATGTATTATCAATTTTAAATAAATACTTAATTCTGAAAGATTAAAGTGGCTGGCAGATGTATAATTTAATCTCTTCACTTGTTATATAGGTTTGTTCAGTTTACCTATTTATTCGTGAGTCACTTTCTGCCTTCCCAAGGATATGTCTATTTCGTCTCATAAGTGAAATTTTTAATGACTTTTTTCTGATAATAACATAGCCATTTTTTCTTTCTTGTGGTTTTCTTTGCATGATACATTTTTTTCCACTCTTGTACTTTCAATATGTTTGTAACTTAACAATCCTTATGTAATGGATAAAATAACTAGAAAATTGGGTGCTAATGAGTAGTATTTGGTATAAGTAGATACAATAAATATTTATATCACATTTACATGCTGTGATCTATGATCCATGAACAGTCTGGATATTTTTCTCCCCGTCCTCATATGTTAAACTAAAAAGGTGATAGACTGAGGCTGGAATATGTAGTGGTGAGATTCTATTTATATGTATAAAATTTATGTATATACATATATTTCAGAATATATTGAAAAATAAAAATGTATTGACCTTGATAAAAATAATTTATTAATTAGAAGAATCTACTTAATAAGGTCCACAAAATAGAAATGCTTCTAAAAATTTTTTTAAATATAAAAGAGTATTTTAATTCTTCTTTTTACAAACTGCAAAGACTGTACATGCTTTGGAATAAGACTGTACCAAACAATGGCCAAAGATGAATCATCCATTCTACTTCTTTTTCACCTAGTCACTTGGAAATGCAGCATTATCAGCTATGATCATTGTTGCTTGTCACCTCACACTGTTTTTATCCAGTGTTCTTTCTGGTCTGTTTTCCCTTCCGCATAAATTTGAGACTCCTTTTTCACATAGAGCCACATCTATGAGGCCTGACCAGAATACTGATACTCTGTGCCATGTTGTCTTTTGACCCATATCGCCCATGTGGTGTACTTCACTGTCCTCTGATCCTCACTTCTCATTTGTTGCTTGAGAAAATATTGTGACTAGATTTTTTTCCTTCCACCTGTCTCATGGCAGGGTCCTGACCTACTGGCCCAAGTAACTGCTCATGATTCAGGGATCTTTCAAGAACCAAACTGCTAGCTATTTCAGATTTATGTCTTACAAACTTATGAAGTATCTGAATACCAGTCTTCAAAACATGGCTTCTATTTTCTTTTTTTACAATCTAATCTTTAGACTCTTCCTGGCATTCCAGCCCTGACAGCCCCCAGACATAAACAGTCTTTTAAATTTACTTCATCATGGTGACATATGCAAACTTAGAGCCTCTCTTTATACTTACTATGAAATTACCTCATATTCATAAATATTATGTTAAGTGACAGTGCTTTTGCAATATTCTAGGTATTATTAATCTTGTGTTTTGTTAATTAGCCTTGTAGAACAATAAAGGGAAATTCCTTGATTTAGGTTTTTTTTTTTTTGCAGTTTTTGGCCAGGGCTGGGTTTGAACCCACCACCTCCAGCATATGGGGCTGGCGCCCTGCTCACTGAGCCACAGGCCCCACCTCTTAATTTAGGTTTTTGTTTTTGTTTTTTTTTTTTTTTGAGAGAATCTCCCTTTGTTGCCCCCAGTAGAGTGCTCTGGCGTCATAGCTCACAGTAACCTGTAACTCTTGGGCTCAAGCAATTCTTTTACATCAGCCTCCCACGTAGCTGGGACTACAGGCACCCACCACAATGCCTGGCTATTGTTAGAGATAGGGTCTTCGCTGTAGCTCAGGCTGGTCTTGAACTCATGAGCTCAAGTGATCCACCCACCTTAGCCTACCAAACTTAATTTGGTATTAATACAAGTTTCTAAATTTAATTGTGTTATAGAACAGTTGATTTAACATTGTGTCTAACACAGAATTGGTCCATTTATTCCAGATTTTATTGTCAGATATACATTTAGTATATGTGTGAAGAAGTTTGTGACCAGAAGAATATAGCTGATTCTCTTTTGAAAATACAGAAATAGTTTATGCAAAACCATATAGATTATTTATTTATGAATATAATTTTATAATGGAAACCCCTCCACATGCACACAAATACATATTTTTTTTCTCATAGTAGCAGGTAGGGAACTGAATTGATTAAACATTCCATCCCCAAGAGCCAGGAATTCTTTAACTTTAGCTACAGGAGAAAGACAAAAAGGTATGATTGTTTTTAATAAGCTATCATTGATAAATTCTAATTATAAATACAACTATAGATCTACTCATAAATATAGGAACATTTTTAATTACAGATGGAACATGGTTAATTTGTCAAAAATTTTTTATCAACATAATATAATTTGTAAATATTGAGTAGTTTTTTATAATATTTTGAATCGTAGTTATTTAAAATTGAATGTAATGCCATAAGAAACAAGGATAATAGCAGAATAAGTGCTGGATAGGAACTGTTACTTGCATAAAATCTGGTTGATACAGAATCAAAATAATGTTTTCCAGACTGAATTGTTCCCTCCACCTTCTTTTCAGTTCTTTTATTTGCTAATTTGTTAGCTTTTTTTTATGTTTTCTTTTTTTTGTAGAGACAAGGTCTCATTATGTCATCCTCAGTAGAGTGCTGTGGCATCACACAGCTCACAGCAACCTCCAGCTCCTAGGCTTAAATGATTCTCTTGCCTCAGCCTCCCGAGTAGCTGGGACTACAGGTGCCCGCCACAATGCCTGGCTATTTTCTTTGTTGCAGTTTGATCAGGGCCAGGTTTGAACCCACCACCTTCAGTACATGGGGCTGGCACCCTGAGGCACAGGTGCCGCCCTTTTTCATGTTTTCTTTACAGTTTTCTTTTATAGTTTTATAGTTATCTTTGTGGAGATTTTTCACCTTCCTTGGTTAAATTTATATCTGAGGTATTTTACTTTTTTTGGTAACTACTGTAAATGAAATTGCTTTCTGATTTATTTTTCAGATCGTTGTTAGCATATAGAACTGCTAATGATTTTTGTATGTTGATTTTGTATCCTCTAACTTTACTAAAATTTTTTCGTTTTTTGTTGGAGTTATTAGGTTTTTCTAAATACATTAGAAGCTCTGTAATTAAAGTTGATCACCCATGAGACTATGACAAACTGGTCAACATGCAGAGGTGCTCAACATGAAAAACTAGGCTTAATGTACTGACTTGTACATGTGGTGCATGTCTAGTGTATGTAAATTAGGTCAACTCTAAGGAGGTGGTCAAAGTAGTCAACTAGGGAGGTTCTACTGTATACAATCATGTTGACTTATTATCCAAAAAAAGATAATTTGACTTCTTCCTTTCTGATCTGTATACCCCCTACATTTTCATTTTGCCTAATTCCTCTGGCTAGGACTTCCAGTACTATTTTGAATTCTCTGTGGGATTGTCATACATGACCTGTATCTCACTGAGGTATGCTTCTTCTATACCCAATTTATTGAGGGTTTTTATCATGAAATGATGTTGTATTATATCAGTGCTTTTTCAGCTTCTATTGAATGGATCTTATGCTTATTGTCCTGATTCTGTAGATCTGATGTATCATATTTGTTGATTTGTATATGTCAAGCCATCCTTGCATACCTGGAATGAATCCCATTGGGTTAAAGGAAATGGTCTTTTCCATGTGCTAGTATTTTGGTGAGGAGTTTTGTATCTATGTTCAGTAGGGCTATTGACCTGTAGTTTGTTGTTTTTGTTGTGTCTTGTCTTTGTTTTTGTTGTTAGCATAATGCTGTCCTTGCAGAATGAGTTAGGAAGTATTCGTTTTTGTTTAACTTTTTGAAATTGGTATTAGTTCTTTAAATGCTTGGTGTAATTCAGCATTGTCTCTATCAGATCCTGGGATTTTACCTGATGAAGGATTTTGTATTACCGCATTGTTCTTATTACTTATTATTGTTAGTTCAGGTTTCTTATTTCTTCATGATTCAATCTTGTTTGGTTGTCCAGGGTTTTATCCATTTCTTGTAGATTTTCCATTTTGTTGGCATAGACTTGTTCATAATAGTCTCTGTTGACCCTTTGTTTTTGTTTTTTTTTTGTAAGACAATTTATTCACAGAAAAGAAAGAAAAGAATACAGAAAACATTAAGGCACCTGTTAGAGGGAGAAAATTCTAGTGGGGAGAGAGAAGCTCTCTCCGTTTCTCTCCCAATCTTTCCTCATCTCCTCCTTTAGGCCTTTAGTCTCAGGGTATATCTAGGTGTATGGGTTCTGTTGACCCTTTGTATTTCTGTGGTATCAGTTGTAATGCTTCCTTTTCACCTTTGTGGTTATTTATTTGGTTCTGATTTTTTTTCCTTAGTCTAAAAGAAGGTTTGTTGTATTATATATCTTTTGAAAAAAATCAAGATTTCATTAATAGTAAGATTCTTCTCTTGACTATTATCCAATAGACATGAATAAATGCTTCTCAAAAGAAGACAAATGTCCAAGAAACATACGAAAAAATGTTCAACGTCACCAATCATTAGAAAAAAGCAAATTTAAACCACAATGAGATATCACCTTACCCTAGTTAGAATGGCTTTTATTAAAAAGTCCAAAAACAATAAATGCTGGCATGGATGCCAAGAGAAAGGAATGCTTATGTGTTGGTGGGACTGCAAATTAGTACAACCTATATGGAAAACTGGGTGGAACAGTAGTTTAGTTGCCATTAATCCAGCCATTACACTACGAGGTACTTATACAAAGGAAAAGAAGTCTTATCAAAAGGACACCTGCACTCTAATGTTAATTGCAGCACAATTCCCAATTGCAAAGATATGGAATTAATCTTAAAAAAAGATGAATACCTTTACAACAATCATGAAGACTACTCTCCTAAGTGAAGTATCATAAGAATAGAAAAACAAATACCATGTATACTTATTAATAAACTGAAACTAACTAATGAGCACACATGTGCACAAAGGGAAATAAAACTCATTTGAAAGCAACTGGGGTGGGAGTGGGTAAGGTAATAAACCAACCTAATGTGTGCTGTGACCACTATTTGGGTGATGGGTATACCTACAGACAGGACTCACGCATTACAAAAATGATCCATGTAACCTAAACATTTGCGCATATCTTTTTTCCTTTATTCTTCTTCCTTCTCTGTTTTGCACTTTTCTCCTGCGGTCCCCAGGAGGCTCTGGCACCTCTCTTTATGATCTACTCCTGAGTCTCTTCTCCCCTTTCTTAGGCTCCCTTTTATCTGTGGTCCTGCCTTCCTCTGGGTCATTGCGGCAGGCAGTTTTTCTAGTCTGTCGTACTGCTCTCATCTTTATAGTTTATTAAATATACTTTCTAGCTCTAGAATTTCTGTTTGATTTTATTATTTCAATCTCTATGTTAAATTTCTCTGATAAATTTCTTAATTGACTCTGTTTTCTTTAATTTCATTGAAACAGCTTCCTTTAAATAGCTATTTTGAACCCATCTCCACTGGGTTGGTCTCTGGCATCTTATTTTATCCTTTCGGTGAGGTCATATTTCCTTGAGTGATCTCGATGCTTGTGGAAGTGTGATGATATCTTCAATCTTTGAAGTCTAGCTTGCTTTGTGCCATTCCTTATTTATAGGACCTTCCAGGCATTTTAAGCCATCTGAATGTTTCATTCCTTGAGGTTCTCACCATTGCTGCCATCTAAGCACTGGAGGATGTCATGAGGGCTCTCCAGGTTGACATGGCTTTCCAGCCTAGGTGAACCTGGGGAAGGCACAGGAGGGTACTAGGGTAGGGGGAAAGGCTGAACTGGGACCTGAGTCCAGAGTCCAGTCCCATTGTCCTAGCCAGACATATCTCCCAACAGATCTCTGTGAGGTGAGACAGGTTACAGATTACAGTGACAAGAGCTAGAGAGGAGACTGGT
This sequence comes from Arctocebus calabarensis, assembly GCA_963573935.1. NCBI lineage: Eukaryota > Metazoa > Chordata > Mammalia > Primates > Lorisidae > Arctocebus > Arctocebus calabarensis. The sequence continues at coordinate 9,998 of CAUYON010157979.1, forward strand.
CAGCCTGTCTTGTTGGCTCAAACCAGACATGTGTCACAGTAGGGCCCTGCACAAGTTAGGTAGTTGCTTGCTTGCAATAGGAGAGGCTGAAGCTGAGACTGGACCTCCTCAGGGTCTGCTGTGGAATGGATGCTGGGGGCCTTATCTACCCTCATTACTTTTTAGCTGAATTTCTTTCTTTCTTTCTTTCTTTCTTTCTTTCTTTCTTTCTTTCTTTCTTTCTTTCTTTCTTTCTTTCTTTCTTTCTTTCTTTCTTTCTTTCTCTCTCTCTCTCTCTCTCTCTCTCTCTCTCTCTCTCTCTCTCTCTCTCTCTCCCTCCCTCCCTCCCTCCCTTCCTCCCTTCCTTCTTTCCTTCTTTCTTTCTTTCTTTTCTCTCTCTCTCTCTCTTTCTCTTTCTTTTTTTTTTTAGACAGAGCCTCAAGCTGTTGCCCTGGGTAGAGTGTTTTGGTATCACAGCTTATTGTAACCTCCAACTCCTGGGCTCAAGCGATTCTCCTGCCTCCACCTCCCAAGTAGCTGGGACCACAACGCCCGGCTATTTTTTGGCTGCAGCAATTATTATTGTTTGGCGGGCCTGGGCTGGATTCACACCTGCCAGCTCAGGTGTATGTGGCTGGCGCCTTAGCCCCTTGAGCCACAGGCGCCGAGACCATCTCTGCTCCTTTCTTCCTGGTTTCATTTCCTTACTCCAGTAGGTGGTGGGGATGCGGCTATAGCTCATCCAGCATCCCTTTTGCTGGCTCTGAGACACAAGGCCATTGCCTTTCTCTTCAGTGTCACACTGAGAAGTCCCGGTGATCTGGGTCCTGTACTGCGCTGTGCTGGGCCAACCTCTCCTGGGTTACCAAAATACCAGCACGGCCAGAGGTTTAGATACTGTGACTGGCATTTCTCCAAAAGCATGTTGTCGGCATGGTGGAGGCAGAGCTTTTTTCCACTAGACAGGCATAATTCTTCCTTTTATGTATTTTTAACCTATGACTACTAGAAGTCTGCATGTGTTCATTATGCACATGGGCTATGTAGCTTCTCTCTACTCAGCACCTGCTGGACCCCAGCACTGTGCTCAGAGCTCCATCCAAGTTCCTTTGTGCTTTAGGGAAGGGGGAGGAAGTGCTGGGGTGCGTCCGCCCTCAAGTCACCTGTAGTCAGGACAGGGTACTGGGACCCTCCCTGTCCTCCTCACTCCCTCATTGCTCTCAAGTCTACCCTGTTTTGGCCCACCTGCCTCTCAGCAATCCTTGGCCATCTCCCGGGGTCTCGACAATGACCTCAGCTTGCACATTCAAGCTGACTTACTGTCCCAGGTCTGTGGTCCTCCTCAGGGGGCTGGTTGGTCTGGCGGCTCATCCCTTCCTTTCTCTGTCACATGGCCAAGCTGCTTTTGGGCACTTGTCTCCTCATGGGCACTCCTGTAGTTCTTTCTTCTCTTTCCACCAGGCCTCTGGCACTGATGGCCCGTCTGATGGCTACATGTCAGGTGGCGAGGAGTGGTGTAAATTCATTTAAGTCATTTCAGTAAGTGGAATGATTAAAAACTGGCAGAATCCAACATTCACTTGCAGAATTAATTTGCTGAGGTCAGTGGGAATCTGCCCAACACTCCATAACAAAATCCTCTTGAAAGGTAGAAATCCTCTAAAGCTTCCAGTTCAGAATATGATCTGTCTCAAGGTTAAAATAATTAACCGTATTCATCTGTAGACCATCCACTTTGCCTGTGAGCAATGAGTGTTTTCAAGGAGTTTTCAAGTATCATTCATGCAAAAGCTTTAACTGTCACAGAAGCAAAGACCAGTGCTGTTTGGCTGGGGCTTTGCTACCTTAATAAATCACTCTTATCTGGAAGGCCAGTCCCTCTGTCAGAGGATTAAATGTCTCAGGGCTCAGGCCCTAGCCCCTGCAGTTGTAAGCATGCTGTAAAGAGCCCTTGATGAAAAATGCCACAGACGATTGTGGATTAAACAGCAGGAACTTTCTCTCCTGGTTCTGTAGGCCGATGTCACAGCTGAAGGAGGCAGTGGGAAGGTGTTAAGTCCCCACGTGGGAGAGAAAGCATTCTCGGACAGAGTTTAGGATAGAAAGAAGCACAAAGTTTACATTACTCCTTCTATGAAGACAAGGAGGGCTCCGCACCAAACACAAGATTGACATTGGCCTGAGACCAGAGGATCTTGACTCTATCCAGCCAGCTGAGGAGGGGTGCAGGGAAACTTACGGCTGCAGCTCAGTTAGTAGGAGCCAGCTGGGAAAAGGCTGAGCCCGTCCCTTTCTGTTTCTCACCTGAGGTTGACACCGGGGATTGGTTTCTTCTTTCTTCTTGGCCATATATTGATAGTGGGAGACATCTGGTGCTGCCTGTTCGTGGGGATTCAGGGGCCGCTCGCACCCTTGCCGCCCTCTCGGGAGCTTGTCAAGGCCATTTAAACAAACTCAAAACAACTTTTTATAGGCAGTAAATTTTTAATGACAGTCTGTCAGATAGTCTACCCTTTCCCAGAGACTCCTTTTCCCCTTGGAATGTGAATTGATCAGCTCTGGCAAAAGTTAACAAGGATTTATATCTTCTTTTGTCTGTTCAGTTTCTTTTAATTGCTGGACAAACATCTCTGTAGTAGAGAGATTCATGTCACTAACCTTAGGACAGAGTTCATACTGCTCTAAGAGGCTGCCAGTTAGAAATTTATTTTTCTTGTTAGCCCCTTAGCTAGACCTTTCAGGCAGCAGTGTTGGTTTCTCCTGGGGCCTGTCTCTTTGATGGCCTCTGTTCCTTGCCACATGGTCGACCTTCTATATCTTCCTCTTTCCTCCCCTCCTTATAAGAACACTAGTCTTGTTGAATTAGGCCCCGTCCACATGACTTTATTTTAAATTAATTACCTCTCTAAAGACTCCACCTCTAAATACAGCTGCATTCTGAGGGCTCGGGGGTTAGGAATTTAACATGATTTGGAGTGGTGGGGGACACACTTCAGCCCACAAGTGTTTGTTAACACTGAGCCTTCACGCGCTGCTCCTCAATAAGAGAAGTGCTTTGAGTCTCCCAGTGGAGACTCAAAACTCCATGCTTCCAGAGTTCACTCAGGACCTACTGAAGAGGGTCCCTGGGGCTTTCGTCTTTACAGAGTTACTGGGGCTGTTCTTGG
>CAUYON010157982.1:0-17163 GCA_963573935.1 Arctocebus calabarensis
TTTTGAGACAGAGCCTCAAACTGTCACCCTGGATAGAGTGCTGTGGCATCACAGCTCACAGCAACCTCCAATTCCTGGGCTCAAGCGAGTCTCTTGCCTCTGCCTCCCAAGTAGCTGGGACCACAGGCTCCCGCCACAATGCCCAGCCATTTTTTGGTTGCAGCCGTCATTGTTGTTTGGCGGGCCCAGGCTGGATTCGAACCCGCCAGCTCAGGTGTACGTGGCTGGCGCCTTAGCCCGCCGAGCCAAATCATGTTGATTTTTAAAGAAGAGTAAAGGAAACAATAGATTGTGCTTTGGATTTCTTTCAAAAATAATTTAATTATTGATCTTTAACATTTTTCGTGGCACAGCACACTGGTTGAAAATCACTGATCTGGAGGGTAGAGAATCCTCATTTTAAGATGCAGGGCCTAGGAAGACAGGAGAGATACTAGATACCAGCATTAAATTCTGTGCTACCCTGAGCGCTCAGGTTTGAATCCCCAGGTGGGTGGCGGGGTGGAGATTGAATAATGAGGCAGTAATTAAAAAGGTAATAAAAGCTGAGTTGGAAGGTGATGAGAGGCAGCACTGGAAAATATTTCCTAGAATATGGCAGATTTTTGTATTGAGTGGGCCTGGTTTGGATGTTACTGAGAATATTGTCTGATTGCAATTGAACTTGTCCTGGAGTCATTCCCCCCACCCTACCACACAGGAGAAGAAGGAGAGGATTGCTGCCACCGGGTGCCTGCAGGCAGCTGGTGGGTGAAGGGAACTGGAGTAGCCTGCTCATTTGGAACTCCTTGACAAAGACGGATCTCCAAGCCTCTGGGAACCACACGATGTTTTTATTCATTTCTTCAACACATGTTTTACGAGCCCCAAGTCCTCTAGTGAACAAGACAGACATGGCTCTTGTGCTGAGAGAACCCACTGTTCTCCAGGTACAGGCTCGGGAGGAGCCAGCTTACTATTAATTTTGTTGCTGAATCTTGAAGAAGGAATGGGTGGGAGACCTGTCATCCCTGGCTAGGGGGCTGGGCTCAGCAGTTGGAAGAAATCGAGATGCTTAGGGTCCTACAGCCCTGGCTTTAATTTTGTATTGAAAAATGTATACATGTTTGTGGGGCATCAGACATGTAAGACACTGCTGAGAAGCACAAGTGGCCAGGCAATCAGACAACCAGGAGACCAGGGACAGAGACCAAGAGAGATGGGAAGGCTACCAAGAATAGGATACTCTAGACTGAACTCTGAATCATCAGCAAAACACAAGCGTAGTGGTATGGTTGGGGAATTCCAGGTAGAGGGAGACGCCTATGCTAGGGTGCACAAGCCACAGAGCTTGGCAGATTCTAGGAACGGAAGGGAACTTCCGCTTGACAGCAGTATTTAGGATGATGGCAGGCTCACCCACCTTTTTGCTATCTGACCTTGAAAAATTACTTTGCTTCCTTGAGCCTCACTGTACCCATATACAAAATGGGTATGACATGGGCTTGCATCCCCAAATTGTGGCTCAACAGATTCTCAATAAATTTAGGACACTCACATGGCTTAGTAGGTCTGCGGGCCAGAGAGGTACAGTTCCCCAAAGGCGGAAGGGGAGGGATTCGGCCCGCAGCACTCTTGGCCCCGTTTTGTGGAATATCTTTATTAACGAGCACTTCAAGGTAAGCCGGATGGAAACCATATGTGGGATCGCACAGTCGGTGGCGGCAGTGGTGGAGAAAGGACCAGAGATACCGGAGGAGTAGGGTAGGGGCAAGGATTAGCCCAGCTGATATTGGGGGTACAGGCACAACCCCACAGATATTTTTCTTTGAGGGAACTCAGGTGAATGAAGTTGACATCTGATCTACATTCAGGGTGCTCTGGCCTTTTTTCGTTTTACTTTGCCCTTTCACCTCTCACTCCATTTCTAGACCCCTTCTACCTCTGTCCTCCATGCACGGATTTTTCCTACGGTTTGAGGGTTGCTTTAATTGTGCTCCTTCGATCTGAGCCATGCTGCAGCAGAAGCTCTTTGCATCTTAGCTGTTGGCATCCCCTTCCCGGGACTCACCTAAGCCTCAGTTTCCAGGCGGATGCTGCTACTTCTCAGCTGTGTGACCTCGGTCAGCTCAGCCAGGTGACGGGACCTCTCTGAACCTCAGTTTGCTCGTCAGACAAGTGGGGACCCCAATCTTGATCACTCATGGTTGTTGTGAAGCAAAATCAAAGATCAGCCACGTGGAACGGGCTCAACACACAGTGAGAGTTCTTTTCCCTTGCTGTGCCAGGTCTGGGGACCCTGAGGTACACATCCTTTCCTTTTCCGTGAAGAAAGCATGACCCATCAAACCCAAACTGTTGGTTTTCATTTGGGGCAGCAAGGCCAGAGAAAGAAGAGACTGCCTCAGCTCTCCTCACCTCAAACAATAAGCAAGTTAAGCAGGACAGTCTGTCACCCTCAAGTTCGCCTACCAGAAAATGTCCTGGGCTGAACTCAGACATGGGATGTGAGCTGCTCGGCCTGGAGAAGGGATCCTTGGGCATAGTTCTCATGGCCTCTGAAGCCAGGCCCCTGGGCTGATGGAGTCACCACAGATTCGGCCACATCCCAGCCCAGCGCCCTTCCAGGGAAGGGAAATAGTTGATAAGATGTAAAAGGGACAGTGCACAGGAGGTGTGTGTGGGGGTGTGTGAGTGAGTGAATCTTCTAGAAGAACCTGGAAGAGGGGAGGAGGGGGCTGAATAGAAGAAAGGAAGGCCCACACCACCAGCGGGAAGGCCCACAGCTGCACCTCCAAGTTCCCATCATGAGTCCAAACCACTTGCCTGGGCCCCCAGGCCAACAGACCCGCTGACATCAAACGTCAAAACCTGTTAAGTTTATTTTTAGGTGTCTTATAGATTTTTTAACCTGTCATTAAAATTTGCATTTCCTCCATCCCAAGCACGGACAACCCTCCAATTTGCAACCAGGTCTCCAGAGCCCTGGGGGTCCTGGCACCTACCCAGCCCCACCTGGAATCTGGCCCCTCCAGGTTGAATCTCGGGCTATGGAGTTAGTGGCATCTTCTTAAGAGAGGAAAGAAGGAAGGGAGGGGCAGGGGGTGGTGGAAGGAGAATAGGGAGAGAGGAGGAGGGGAAGAAGGAGGGGACAAGGAAGGAGCAAGTCGGAAAAAAAGATTCAATTTTTTTTTTCCGCTTCAAAACCTTAAGAGGGTTTGAGAGATCTGGTCAACTTTCTGAAACATCTGAATCTTTTTACAGCCCTCGGTTCTTTCCCTGGGCCAGCTGTGGGGAGAAGACGGGGGAGGAGGGGAAGAGAGAGAGAAGCGGGTGTGGAGGGGGAGGAGGGAGAGCGCGCAGGCCGGGCGCCGAGTGCACGGACATCGCCTCCTTGCCTCTCCAAACTCCCAGCCAAGGCGCGCGGTGGCGTCCTCGCGCCCTCGCTCGCGCCCCCGCCCGTCGCCCGCGCGAGCCAGGCATGAATGTTGAGACTTGCGTCTCTTACTGCGAGTCGCCGGCCACTGCCATGGACGCCTACTACAGCCCGGTGTCACAGAGCCGGGAGGGCTCGTCGCCTTTTCGGGCATTCCCTGGCGGCGACAAGTTCGGCACAACTTTCCTGTCGGCTGCGGCCAAAGGACAGGGATTCGGGGACGCCAAAAGCCGGGCCCGGTACGGCGCAGGGCAGCAGGACCTGGCGGCACCCCTGGAGAGTGGCGCCGGGGCCCGGGGCTCCTTTAACAAATTCCAGCCGCAGCCGCCAGCCCCGCAGCCCCAGCCACCGCCGCAGCCCCAGCAACCCCAGCAGCCCCAGCCGCCCGCACAGCAACCGCATCTTTACTTGCAACGAGGTGCCTGCAAGACACCCCCGGACGGCAGCCTCAAACTCCAGGAAGGCAGCAGCAGCCACAACGCGGCCTTGCAGGTTCCCTGCTACGGTAAGTGCACGTGCTGGTCACTGGGGGTTGGGGACCTTGAGGTCCGCGGCTACGGCATCCCCCGAAACTCACTAGGCTCGCGGGAGGTGGGAGCTGGCGGGCTAGCGAGGCGCGGAACCAGCGGTGGGTGACTCCAGGTTGGAAAGTTCAGATCGACTGCTCCGAGGAGGCCGAGAATCTGTTCTCCCTCCTTCCAGCCCAGGCGCTGTTAAATTCGACCAGGAGTTTGTTTCTCGTGATATCTTCGGCGTTTCCACAAGCCGCTTGCTCTGCCTGCGGGTCCGGATTTGAAGCAGATGCTTCGGACCAGCTCTAGGCGTGCGGGGGGAAGGAGTCGCGCGGCGCCTCGCTCGGGCGCTGTGCTGTGGGGCTGCTGCGGCCTCGCTCCACGCGGGCTCGGAGGCTCCTCGGGTGGCGCTGCAGGTGAGAGCGTCGCAGGTGCCGAGCCCGACCCGGAGCCCGGAGCACAGTTGGTGGAGTCCTCACGGGAAGCTAAGGTGCAGCGGTACGACACACATGTGGCTACGGAGACCTTAGGATCCTAGAAGACCCTGAAATCCTGGGACCCAGGGCGCTGCTTGTGGCGGGGATTCGGGCCGGCCTGACTTTCCCGGTGCTTTCCTGTCGGCGACCCTTGGAGGAGGCCGGCCTTCGAACAATGGTTTAGGGCAGACCAGCCGCCGAGGCAGAAAGCTGCGGATCTCCAGGTGGCCCAGGGCCGTGGGAAGAAAGAAGGGTCTAGGTTCTGCTTTGAGCACACAGGGCTCCGGAGGGAGATGGCCTAAATGACCTCCAAGCCCTCTTGAACTGCGGCCTGGGTCTCCCAACTCAGCAGTCATTGCACTAGGAGACAGGACTCAAGGGCATTTTGAAGCCAGAACAGTTTAGGAGTCTAAGCCTTCTCTTCTTCCACAAAATTGGGGTTGGGGATCCCCAAACTAGAAGGAAGAGCTACTGGAAAGGGAGGGAAATCTTTTTCTGTGCCAGAAGCCCTTGTTCCACACTCTCCCCCTGAGGCCTTGCGCTTTCAGGCAGGGCGCTGGTGAGATGAGCTGGTTCCACTGCCCAGTACAGCAGGACAGAGGGACACTAGGCCTAGGGACAGAGGCGGGACATGGTGGAGGCCTTGATGGCTTTAACCTTAGCATTTCACAAATGCTTTCTCATATTCTCACAGGTTCAGAACTAGTTAGTCCATAGATGGTTGCCGACAGGCACAAACATATACACAGTCACACACTTGCCTACATTTGCATTTTACACACACATACAACCTCTTCTGTATGAGTGCACGTCCATCACACCCCGAAAGCACACTCATGTGGCCTCCAACCAGGTACACAACTCCCAAACCCACAGGACAGGACTTCGGGCAGATTTAGAAAGATCCGGTGGCCTTTTCCCACTTCCTCCTCCTCTCCATCTCCAGTTGGAATGAGATCAGGCACTCAGATCACAGCCTCCCACGGCTCCTCACAGGTGCTCCTGGGTGCTCAGGGACTCAGCCCTGTGCGTAAACACTGACCTTCCCACCTGGCTCACACCCCCGCCTCATCCCTGTCATTCAGGTCTTAGGTGAGAGCAGGTCACAGCCTGGGGGACCCATGACGTTTCATTGTGAAAACCAAGGAGGGGACTCACGTTTTTTCTCTCCCATTGCTCTGGTTTTTGTATTTTAAGGAAACCCACCAATGAGACCGCTGAGGAAGCTGAGATATTAGGCAAGAGAGGCCAACAGCTCCCAACTGCGTGGTAAAAGATGCAGTCAGATCTGAGAAAAGGCAGAGAGGGTTGGCCCCCTCTAAGCACCTTCTCTGTCCCTTGCTGGGCCGCAGCAACTAGCCTGGCCCTTCTTTTACTTAGGGAAGAGGCTAGCCACTTGACTTGGGAGTGCTCCCAACCCAGTGTGACCTGAGAGTAAGTCCCTTCTCTAAGTTCCAGCTTCTTAATATTCATCAAAATGATAATAGAAAGGCTTCTCTGAGTCCCTTTGTGGAGAGGGGAAGAGCCTCCTTCCTCCATTCCCATCCCGATCTCCATGCTGTTTAGAACGTAAGAATACTCAATTCTGAGGACAGGACAAGCCCCAGCCACAGCTCTGGGCAAAGTTATAAGCACAGGTTGGGACCAAGAGTATCCTCCATCCCTGCACGGAACCCCACCTTCATGCAGTCTAAGATGGAGGCATTGCTTAGGGCAAAGCAGCCACTAACCAGCAACGAAGTCCTTGTTTGTACTTTGCGCTCTCTCAGCAGCTGAGTTTCCCTGGCCAAGAGATTTCTGATTCTTGTAAGGATAAGGATTAGACATGTTAGGTCTAAAATGGGAAAACTGAGACACCAAAAGGCAACACTCCACTCTCTACAGAGGTAGCTAGAAGGGAGGCCGCTGGATTGGGCTCTTTAAACTACCAGAAAGCAGGGAAACTGAGGCTCACATGGGCAATTTTTCCCCATAGTTAATGAGAGTGTATACCCAAGAGAAGAGAAACAGGTTTCAAGGGAAGATCCTCTGAGGTTTCCAAGAGCTGGAAGAAAGACAGAGGCAGAGAGGACCTTGGTGCCAGGCCTGGCCTTGGCTGGTCCTAAACCTTGCCACCCTTTCTGGCTCTGGGGGTCCCTGGCAAAACAAAAAAAACAAAACACTTGGATTGGGGGGGAGGCTGCTAGATCTCTTACAGGACCCCCTGGGAGCACCCTCCTGTTGAAATGCTCCACAGAGGAAGAAGTTGAGGACCGTAACTGGGGCAAGGACAGGCTGGGAGAGTTAAGGCAGAGCAGCCACCTCCAGTCTCTGCTGGCTGTGTAGTTCTTGTCCAAGTTGTCCAAAGAGGAGGTGACGGAAGTCCTCCCTGGCTGCATGTGTCCCTTCCCTTTCTGGATCTTCGTGTACCCATCAGTACTAAAAGATGACTCCGAAGTCCCCTTGGGGTACAGAGACATCCGCGTTTTTATAAAAGTATTCCAGCGAGTCCTTCTGCAGCCCCGACATGTCCACGCTCCTGGTGCACCCTTTGGCCTCCCTTAGTGCCTGCCCGAATGCAGGGCAGGCCTCCTTGGCCCCAGGAGAGGCGTCCTGTTGGAGATCCCACGTTTCTCAGCGAGGAAGAGCCTCTTTGTCGCCAGGAAAGGGACTCTGGAGCCTTGCTCCCCGCTCCCTCCTCTCTACCTCTAGCCCGGACTTTTAGAGCCGAAGCCAGAGCGAAGGCAGGACGCGGGGCTGCTGCGGGAACTGCCCAGCCACCTCCTTCCCTTTCGCTTTCGATTCGGTGCACGCAGATTTTTGTCAAGAGCGGACTGCTCCGCTCCCCACGCTTCTGCCCCCAAAGGTAGGCTCTCAGCGCCCAGGTCCAGGAGACTTGAGCCAGGCTGGAGCCCCTGGGGTACCGCCGAGGAGCCTGTGGCCTTGAAACGTGTAAATTCTTCTGGGGTTGCATTTAATTTAGTCAAAGAACCGGGTGTGTATTTGCATTTGACTGAAGACTCCGAAAAAATTGGGAGAAACGAAGAGGGACCCAGAAGCCGCAAGAGCCTGTGGGTGATTAGGAGGTAAACTGGAGAACCGGGAGCTGAGAAATGAAGCCTATTCGGGAAGGGAGGCGATCCCCGATCAATTTTGAAGGGGAAACGGGGAAGGAAGATGCTTTTAATTTTTTACTTTGTTAATTTCCATTGCACCCAGCCTGCTCGCATACGTTTTTAAATAGAAAAAAAAAAAAAGAAAAGAAAGAAAAGAAAAACAGAAGGCCTGCATTAAAATTCTAGTATTATTTTTAAATCAATAGTCTTGCAGGAATCCTTCTTCATTATAATTTACATACAGTGAAGCACACAGTTCTTAAGTGGAAATTTAGAAGTGTTACGCACGTGTTACCCCGGTAGAACTACCGTCTGGATGGAGAGACAGACCCTTAAAGTATTAAATACGCAAGCGGAAAACTTTTGAGGAAAAAAACTCTTTGTGCGTTGTTTTAAGAAAATTTCAAAAGAGACTTCAGAATGCCAGCAACTCTGTCTAGTTCCCGACTGAAGGTGGTGTGTCTTGAGTAGGGTGATTCTGTAAGCCCTGCATTGTCATGCAGGTTAGAACCCTCTGCGCGGAGAACTTCGCTTTGGCCGCCTGGCTGTCGCGGGGTCACCAACGCCCCGAGCGGTGCGCGCTGTGCTGCCGGTCGGCTGCGGCAGGAAACGAGTTAAAACACCACGAGTAAAATTTCGCCGAGGTCCCGAGGACTTCGGTTTTGAAGAGCAGCTGGGCGCACTTTCCTCGGGACATAACTTTGTCTCGGCCTCAGCCCCTTTCTTCCTGAAGCTGCGTGCGGCTTCGTTTTGGTGGCAATTTGAAATATGAAATGGAAATATAGTGGCCTTTGCAACTGCCCGGGGTGAGGGGAGGTCGGCTTTCTGGGGCGTTCGTCCAGAGGTTCGGGAGTGGAAGGGGGGGACAGTTGCCGGGAGTCCCCCGCGGCTCCGCGGACTTGGGGTGGGGAGTGGGGAGCCCGGCTCCGGCGGTGCGCTCTGACGCTAGGACAGGCGAGGCGGATGAGTAACGGAGTGTGTGACCCGTAGGGGCGAGAACGCTGGACCCGAGAGAGCCCCCTGTGCTCAGAGCCTCCTCGGCGTCCTCAGCCCCGCAACCCCCTGCTGACGATGCCGAGGACCTAGGCCCCAGCCCCGTTTCGGGTGGGGAGGTGAGACTCTCCTCCTGCGTCCGGACGGATGTCGCCTGCCACAGCCACGTGTGCCCGCAAGCGGCCGGCTTTTCCAGTCTGAGCTGCCCGTCCTCACTGAGGTGAAAAGGCAGGTGATCGAATTGGGAAACCAAAACTTCGAGAACCTGGCTACGTGATGATGCCGCCCAGTGAATCCAGGATAGAGGCGAAGGGTTTTGCACTGGACAAGCGACACCGAGCCCTTCTTCCAAACAGGACCCTGAAGGGGAAGGAGGCGGCTGCTCTCTCCAGCCAGCAATCCTCCCAGCCGCAGCGCACACGGGGCTCGGCGGATTTTCTCAGAACGCAGAGCTCCCAGTGGCCTCCAGGGACCTCCCCCCACCTTTCTTATACAGAGGTATAAATGAGAGGCACCCCCGTTTCTCCATTAAAGAAGCTCCCTCCTCATCCAGGACAGGGATGCTGCCCCATCCCGTCAGAAAGGCCGGCAAAAATGCAGTGGTGCAACGGAACCCTCGGCGTATGCAGGAAAGCACCGCACCGACTCTCCCCATCACCAGCGCTTTAAGCTGTCACTTTAAGAAAGACTATCTGCTCCATCCATCTCACCTTGAACCTGCCGCACCAAAGGGAAGAAGGAGGGGTGGAAAGGCGCTGGGGTTCAGCGGAGAGAAGAGACCAGTGAGAGGACAGGTCAGCGGTTCAGCGGAGGGAAGGCAGGATTGTCGGATGGTTCAGACGACTCCAGAGGCACCTGGAGGAGTCCCCGTGGCACTCTGCTCTGTAACGTGATTCCTAGAGTGCTTTTTTGCAGAGGAGGGGGTAACTAGGAGATACTGTTGGGGGTGAGAGGGGCCACCTCCTGTCAAATGCCTGTCCTTTCTGGTGACCTTGCCTCCTACCACTTCGCTGCGTTTCAGACAGGGACGGAACTGGGCACGCTTCATTAGATTCTTTTTTTTTTTTTTTTTTTTTGAGACAGAGCCTCAAGCTGTCACCCTCCGTAGAGTGCCGTGGCCTCACAGCTCACAGCAACCTCCAATTCCTGGGCTCAAGCGAGTCTTCTGCCTCCGCCTCCCAAGTAGCTGGGACTACAGGCGCCCGCCACAACGCCTGGCCATTTTTTGGTTGCAGCCAGCTTTGTTGTTTGGCGGCCCGGGGGCTGGATTCGAACCCGCCAGCTCAGGTGTACGTGGCTGGCGCCTTAACACGTTGAGCCACAGGCGCCGAGCCCTTCATTAGATTCTTAAAGCAGATTCATTTAGGGTGAATTCTCATTTTGAACTGGGGGCGGCAGAGTGCCGGGGTTGGCTCCATGCCCCTCTTAGTGGATGGTGAGCCGGGTAAGCACAGCAGCAGGCTCTCCCAACTCTCCAAAGGCCACAACCGGGAGGCTGTGGAAGGCTGTGGAAGGCTTGGGCTGGGACCCTAATGTATGACTTGGCATAAGCGTCCAGCAGGGCACACAGCCCAAGCAAATCGCGACAGGTCCCCACAGTTGTGTTCACCACTCTCCGCGTGACCTTCTGGGTCCATACTTTAGGTCTGTGAAATGCAGGAGTTTAGACAGTTTCCAAAGACCCTCTCAGGCTTTCTGCACTTATGCTAGTCTAGACCCACATTTGCCCCCTTTTCCTTCCTCCCCCCTACAACATACATTTTTGTCTGGGAGAAATCGGGATAGGGTGGGCAGAAAAGGCGCTCCTAAAAGCTGAAGCAGGTCCTGATCCGGTAGCAATCCCAGGATACAAAGTGGGCTGGGTCTGGAGGGCACACTGAATGCAGGTTCTGTGTTCAGGGCTGGTATGTAAATGGTGGGATGGGGGCAGTGAGCCACCTGCATCTTCCTGCCCACTTGTGACCAGGCTCAGCTGAGGCCCAGGGGTTCCTGGCTCCTCCAGGCTGCTCATGTCCTTGTCTCCACTCGTCTTTCTATCCCTATGTTGATGGAGCTCCTAGTGTGGGCCAGACCTTCTCCTAGAGCACACGAGCACCTGTCTCCTGTGCTGCCGTGTACATCCTTCCTGGTGTATTACACCACTGGGTTTAGTTTAATAACTGTTTACTGGCTGGAAGGATGATGAACCAGTGTCTTGTGCTGTCTTGTCCTCAGGACGGTTAAGCACACAGGGAGCTTACTCAGCACCCTGGGCTGTACGAGGGGAGACCTGGAGATCTGTGTGCATGTCTACACAGTGCAGATGTGTGCCCTACTCATCCTCACCATTCTGACCAATCCCGTTGTCTGAACGTGTTCGAGGTTGTGGCTGAGATTACTAATTTGTGGCTACTCCTGTGTGATGATGTGGAAGCCCCCCAGCACTGGCGTTTGTGTTCCCTAGTGTGTGAGTCCATACATGCTAGGGTGAGTGTGGCACAGGGCTCCGGAGGCTCCTCCTGGCCTGTGTGTGGCATAGCCTCTGCATCCGGAGATGTGCCCCAGGGAGCCAGTGACTAACCAGTCCTTGCATCACAGCATGTGGCCTTCCTGCTGCTGGTCTCAACTCCCAGGAGAGTCTGACTCATTGAATGCCAGGCAGAATTTCCCTGTGGCCAGTCTCTGGTGGGACCCACCCAGTCCCAGCGTCATCCTGGGCCCCTCAGACATGGTCCATCCAGCCCCTCCGTCCATACCCCAGGGAGGCCTTTCCCCAACCAGCCAGCTCTGGGATACACCCGTTGTCCTGTGCAACTCACTGTGGAAGAGAAGCCACCCTCGGCAACACCTTTATGTGCACTGCAGACCCAATTTAGCACATAGGCAAACTGAGGCCCAAGGAGAAATGGAGCCCTATGTTAGCTTATTATTGGGAGAGTGGGACCCACTGAGTTCTCCTCTTTCCACTGCTGGGGCAAGAGGCAGAGTGATTGGGGAAAATCAGGCTCACCTACTGTTGCTTCCATCCCAACCCTCCTGTGCACACAACTCTGTGCGACCACTAGGACAGGTGCTTGCAGTTCACTTCTGTCTCCTCAGAGATAATCAGCCCCCACTGTGAGTTCCTGGGGGTTAGAAGGACAATAGCAGAGCACCCGTGGAGTTTCCAGTTGGATTGCAGGGACCTGGCTTGCATGCAGCCCTGCTGGTCTGGGACTCCTGCTCTTTGCCAAGCTGGGTTTTCTTTCCTAAGTTCATGAAAACTGCATGCCAGGGTTAGCTGAGGCCAGATGACCAACTTATTTCACTGCACAAGATTGTCCGCCAGGCCCCAAAGGGCCTTTGGTTGCATCCAGGAGCCTGGTCCCCCCACCCGTCACATAACACACAGGATGGGTCGTGGTACCACAGTGGGCGTCCCACCCAGTGCTGGAAGAGATGGCAGTCATCTGCTGGGCCAGATGCCCTACTTCACAGATGAGGGCACTGAGATGCCTGATTCCACTTACTCATCATCCACCAAACTTCGCCTGCTGCTGTGGGGGATTCTCAGAAGCTCTGGACACAGCCCTTGCCTTTCAGGTCCAGAGGCAGTGACAGATGAGTGACTTCACAATTCCAGGTCAATGGGCCCAGTGCCTGGGTGGGAGAAGCCCTGACTCAGGGCCTGATGGGAAGATCTGGTTGACTTGCCCCAGGGTGTACAAGTGACAGGAAAGACACTCCCAGGGTTTTGTGGCTGGCTCATTGGCAGCCACCTAAGAGGAGGACTCAGGAAAGTTGAGGGGCATTGAGAGTTCCCCAGACTGATGCCTCTTCCCTGGGAACTAGAAGTCTTTGGAAATCTTCTCTTTTTACCTTTCTCTTTTTCTCTGGTTCGTGCAGTTCCCCTCACCTCTCTAGTGGCACTTGGTTTCTTCATCTGTATAGCGGGGCCATCTGGGCCTGTCCTGCCGGTGAGGAGCATGTGAGGAGGGTGTGATGCGTCCTGCACTGCCAGGTCCTCTGTCCACCCCTCTCACTGTGCCCTGTGAAGGTGCTGGGATAGTGAAAATTGTGGCGGGGGGGGGGGGTCTGATCAGGTGTCAGAAAGGGACTGAAACTTGGGGTGCCCTAGGATATGTGAGCCTCCTCAATGTCCAGGCTCCACCTGGACACATTCACATCTGGTTCTCATTGCAACACTGAGCTGGGACAACTCCAACTCCATGGCCTGTGCTTTCGAGGCAGTCGCTCACCCTCACGCAGGGAAGACAAACGTGCACACGGCAGCTCAGCTGCACAGGTCCCCTTTGGGGGCTCAGTCCCCACATCTGTGAAATGCCTGCACGAGACTCGATGATTTCAAAGGCCCAGGGGTCCTGTGATAGTCCAGGCACCGAGAGAAAGATGGGTCCTCTGGATCCTCAGGGCCTTGGGACCCCACCCTCTGCCCGAGTCATGAGAGAGGGAGAAGGTTGGTCCAATCTGCCTTCGGATAGGAATCTGGCAGGTCTCTTCCAGCCCCTTGCCTCCACTTTCCTCTGCAGGACAGAGATGATAATGGGGTGTGAGGCAAAGGAGGATTAGAGTTAGCAGGGCAAGACCTGATTTACTGGGCGCTCCTGCCTGTGTGCCAGGCAACACGTGCTTCTTCTGTGTTATTTCACGTAATCTCCGTCACGATCCTGTGAGATTGATACTGATATCAACCCTATTTCATGCATGAAAACAGACTCATAAAGTTATCTAACTTGTACAAAGGTGAGTACCTAGGAAGGAAAAGGCAATTTTTTTGATGGCTGAGGACTCCAAAAACCTAAAAGGCATCCTTTCATAGTATGATCCTAATTGGATTTGGATCCTATCCTAGATGATATGGAGACAAAGGATAGAGTCTTCCAAACAGGGCCCCCAAAGAGCTCCTCTCATCTTTATACCTGGAGATGCAAGTTGGGAGGGGTGAAGGCACATTGAGAGCTACTTTGACATCTGGCAGGTTGAAGTTCTAGACATGATTCTGTGACCTGGGGCACAGCTTCTTCACCTGTGCTAGATGAGAACAGGGTGCCAGTCATAACATAGGCATCTCGTAACTGGTATGAGGGATTACTGCGTGAAATTTCAGAAACCCCAGGAACATACCAGAACCCCTGGTGAAGGTAGACTGGAGCCGAGGGACCCCTGTAGGACCTGGCAGTGGGGAATTAATACCTCCCTCCTAGGAAAGTGAGGACTGCCTGAGGTTTTGTCTGTTTTGTTTTAAACTTGTTCTCCAGCTCCTGGAGCAGGACCTTGTGTATGTAGTAGGTGCTCAATAGATGTTTGTTAATGAGTAAATGAATGAATGGGTGATATGGGAAGTGAACATGCTGGGAACTCAGTAAATCTTCCCGTTCTCTCTTCCCTCATCCTTCCTTTGACTGGCGATCTGTGGTGGAAACATGACTTCTTGTGCCCTGGTGGAAAATGATTTCCTGCGTGCAGGGATACCTGTAGGGTATGAGGCAGGGAGGTCTTAAGCAGCCCTATTTGGCATAAACCTTGGTCTTCTCATTGATTTTTTTTCTGGAAATTCCCTGCTGGGCCCTGTTCAAGTCTGGCTCCCGTCAAGTGGTGTTCTCCCCCATCCCTGACTCTCTTCTCCCCTCAGTTCTCCCCCATTCCCTGCAGTGACTTCCAGGTCCTTCCTTCCTGCAGCCCTACTCTGGACTCCTTGTTCCTTCCTGCTGCCTGCCCATTGGGGCCACCTGAGAGCTGCCCATAATTCTCCTAAGTACCCCATACACAGCCCCACCCTGGGGTTCTGAGATTCATTTGCAAGGGATGCAGCCTTCTGGTCTACCGAGGACACCATCCAGATCTCACCTGGGCACCTAGCAGGGTCTCCGGCTCAACATTTGTTATCTCCGAGCACTTGAGTCTCAGCAAAGGCCTGCACATACCCATTTTACAGATCCAAGCCTTGGCTCAGAAGGAAGAGAGGTGGAGCGGCTCTTAAGGAAGATATGTGGGGAGCATGCCAGCATTGTGCCACACAGCCACCTGGGTGTGTGTCCCTGCACCACGCTCAGGACCTAGGCCACATTTCGTGCCTTCTCAGTGTTTCAGTCCCTTCCCCTGCACACCGAGGATGATAACAACCCCCTGGTGCACACACAGCTGTGGCGGGGACGAAGCAAGATGATTCACATGAAGCATTTAGAGCTGAGCCTGGGGTGTAGTCAGCGCTCAGTGGGTGATGGCCACTGTTACAGTGAACCAGGCACTTGGCGGATGCATGGACAGAGAAGCAGAGGAGACCCTTCTGGAAGAGCTTCCTCCTCTCTCTTTAGACAGGGGATTAGGTGCAGATGAAGTGATATGAAATGCCCTAGCAAAAACTTCTCTTCCCATGCAAGAGATCCTTCAAAGTTGCACTCCTGTGTCTTTGGCAGTGAATGAGCTGACTCTGCCCTCAGAGAGCCAACAGCCCTGTTAATTGTGCTGTGTGCGGTGGGAACCCCCAGGGACGTGCAAATGGACTG
This sequence comes from Arctocebus calabarensis, assembly GCA_963573935.1. Lineage (NCBI taxonomy): Eukaryota > Metazoa > Chordata > Mammalia > Primates > Lorisidae > Arctocebus > Arctocebus calabarensis. Next base: position 14,977 of record CAUYON010157982.1, read on the forward strand.
GGGCTTCCTGAGTACGGATATTTAAATGGACCTTGGAAGCTGAATAGGAGGGAGCTTGAAATGGCCCTCTGGACTCAGGCAACAGCATGAACGGGTTCATGTTGGAGAAGAACAAGGAGCAAACATGTGGATGCAGGAGCATAGTGGGTGCTGGAAGCCAGCTGAGGAGCAGAAGGGCGGCAGCACAGCCAGGAGGGCTGTTCATTTTCGGCCAAGGGGTTCCCACTTTGGGGAAGCAGGACTCTGAGCAGAGTGTGGAGAGGCAAGACCCGGAGTTGAGGGTTCTTTGCTCTGCTCAGCGTGGCCTTTATTTTCTAAAATTTCCAATTTAATTTTTCTGCCACCAGCATACTCCCCAGCTCTTATTTATTTTGGAAAAGAGATTGGTGGATTCCTTGGAATTATCCTACAGTTTTAAAAGAGAAAAACATAAATATGAACACACCTGATAATTTTATTATCTATTTTAAGTTACGTAAGATCATTAAAGAGTTTTTGTTAATTGTTGTTTATAATGTTGAGTGTGACTCTTCTTGAAGCAATCTCTAGAGTGACATTCAGGCTTCCTCTTGCACGTCTCCTGGCAGAAAACGGTTTCTCCCCTTCCTCCTTTCTCACTTCTTCTGTTGCAAACCATGTGATCCCTTGTTGATTTTTTTCATTTTTGCAGTATGAAATATATCTTCCCATTTAGCCTTTCCTCGGTGTCAGAAGATGTTGGTCTTCCCCTCTTCCTTGAATTTCTGTTCCTCACATTGCTCATAAGCTGAGTGATGAGATTTCTCCTGTTAAAAAAGAGGTGCGCCTGCACTTTTTATCCACTCTCCTTATCTAATGAGTAAAGGATGTAGCTGTTCACAACTGCAACTTCAATCAGCCAGAAGAATAATTTTTTCCAGCATTTTCAGAGCCTCCTTGTAAATCTGTAACATCCACAGTACTGATCAGCTCTGTCCACTCTGCCCATAAACTTTGTGTATTCTCAAATGTCAGTTTTTCCGATTGAACAGGCTGCTACTTCCTATAACCAGTCGTCAACTGTGTTTGATGGCCAAAGAAGGTTCTCATCATTGTCACTCTTGTCATAGAACGAGACACGTACATGCAAAAAAACCCTGTATTGGGGTTTTCTGACACTGGAGCAGGTCAGATGAGCTCCAACATATGACTGGAAAGGATTTAAGTCAAAATCTGTACTTTAAGTAGCAATGAATTTTTAGGGTAGTAAAATGATATATAACATAAAATTTACCATTTCTGCCTTTACAAATGTACAATTTGGTGCCATCAAATACATCCACACTGTTGTGTGACCATCACCATCTCAAACATTGCCCCTATCCCCTGCTCCCCACAGTCCCTGGGTGCCTCTGTTCTTCTCTTTCTCTGTGAATTTTCCTCCTTTGGCCACTTGAGACAGGGGGACTTGTGCAGTATCTGTCCTTTGGGATCTGGCCATTTGTTTATCTTTGAAGCGACATCTATCCAAGCCCTTTGCCCATTGTTTAATTTGGTTGTTTATTTTTTGTTGAATTGTAGGAATTCTTTATCTATTCTGGATATTAATCTCATATCAAATATATAATTTCCAAGTATTTTCTCTCCTCCTGTGGTTTGTCTTTTTGAAGTCTGGATATATTCTCTGATGCACAACAGTTTTTAATTTTGATAAAGTCCAATCTATCAATTTTTTTATTTGCCTGTGCTTTTGATGTCGTATTCAAGAAATTGATAACTGTAATGTCATGAATATTTTCCTATATGTTTTCTTCCAAGAGCTTTATAGTTTTAGCTGTTAAGCTTAGGCCTTTTACCTACTTCGAGCTAATTTTGGGTATGGCATAAGACTCTAATTCTATTCTTAACACACATACCCAGTTTTCCCTGTAGCACTTGCAGAAAAGATTGCCCTTTGTGCACTGAATCGTCTTGGCACCTCTGTTAGAAATCAATTGACCGGGCTCGGCGCTTGTGGCTCAACGGGCTAAGGCGCCAGCCACGTACACCTGAGCTGGCGGGTTCGAATCCAGCCCCCGGGCCCACCAAACAACAATGACAGCTGCAACCAAAAAATGGCCAGGCGTTGTGGCGGGCGCCTGTGGTCCCAGCGACTTGGGAGGCAGAGGCAAGAGACTCGCTTGAGCCCAGGAATTGGAGGTTGCTGTGAGCTGTGATGCCATAGCACTC
>CAUYON010157989.1:0-35959 GCA_963573935.1 Arctocebus calabarensis
GAGGGCAATTAGTGGGATCACACCTACGGTGCATCTTAGCAGGGTACTGGGGAAACTTATTAAATGTAGAGTATCAATGTCTTTATATAGTGATCAAGAAAATACCATGAAGGCTATCTGTAACAGTACGATCAAAACATTCCTGAATGTATATGAATCGTGCCCTATGATTGCACCAATGTACAGAATTATGATTCAATAAAATTATAAAAAAAATAAAAAAAAAAATAAAAAAAAACATACAGATTTAGGAATTACCCCTAGGTTCTTGCCCCGGGCCTGAGAAATATTAGGGACAGGCCTGCTTAGATGTTTTTCTTCCGAGGTTCTACTATATAAAGTCCAGACTCCCTCACTGATTTTCAGGATTCTTCACCACCCCACCCCAAACCTCTTTTTACACTCTCACACCATCCTTTCAGGTACCCTGTGTCTCATACCTGTCTCATTTCAGTGTCCCACTTTCCCTAAATATCACCCCCTGCCACCTAATTCCCCCAGAGAGAAAAGTGGAGTCACCCTTGACGGCCCCAGCTCCCTCTCTTCTCGGTCCCACTCTGCTGCTGGGGGCTGGGTGGGCCCTCCATTTCTCGTGTCTTCCCGCCACCTGTCTGGTGCAGGTTACCGGCGTCTTCACAGGGGTTGCTGCAGTGGCTTTTGGTCACATCTACTCTGACCTCAGCCAGTGCCCATTCACTTGGTGGCCAGAGTAATCTCTTTAAAATTGATATTTAATCAGGCCCCTCCTGGTTTGGCTGCAATGGCTACTTTGAAATAAATATGAAATCTGTGGCCTATAGGCTCCCCATGGTCTTTTCCCCTCTGCAGGCCCCCCCAGCACTCTCCTCCCCACTCTGTGCCCTGTCACACTGCCCTTCTCAAAGTCTCTACGGTCATGTGTCCCCCAAGGCCTCAAACTTCTGCCATCAGCCCAACTGTCACGTCTTCACAGAAGAAATCAGCATGTTTCCCTGAAACATGTCCCTACAGCCCCCTGTGACTTTCATCGCTGAACTTCTCGCTGTTTGGATGAATCTGCTCACGTCTGTGATTCCTCCTTGACCATCTCTCTCCTGCTGGCCTGGACTATGCTGTACAAGGTCAGGGTTGTGTTTATTTTTGCTCACCATTAAAATACCATTTAGGTCTGTGCCTGGCACAGAGCCGGTGCTCGAAATGTATTTGTGGAATGGATGGGTTGATAAATGTACAAATGACTATCTCCATGTGCTTTTCCACAAAGAAGATAGTGTAAAAGGAACATAGCAGTGAGTTGGTAATACTCACTGTTTATTCTGTGCCAGGCACTGTGCTAAGTGCTTAACACCGATTAACTGAATGAGCCCGACACAGCCGTGAATACACCCTAGTCTCATCATCCTCAACTTTACAAATGAGCAGACGAAGGCCTCAAAGGCCCAAGGCAAGACCCCCACCCCTTTAGAGTGGGCTGCCCAGTGACATCTTTCCCAACATTACAGTCTGGAGAGGGGCGAAGAGGAACTGTATGCGGAGAAGGCTGAGAAACCCCACCTTAGCCAGGTGATCAAAGTCCATCGGCAGCGATCAGGCAGTCTGACAGCGTGGACCCTGGATCTGATGGGATGAAAACGGGGTTTTGCCTCTGTGCTCTTCCTCCCCCAACCACTACTCTAATCATGAGAAAAGCTTCAGGAAATCCCACCCGAGAGACATTTCACAAATACTTGACCATCACTCCTCCAAACTGTAAAGGTCATCGGAAACAAAGAAAGTCCACACAATTATCGTACACAAGAGGAGCCCGAGCAGACTTGAGGACATACTATCGTGCCATGTGGGATCCTAGGACAGAAAAGGGACAGAGGTAAAAACTAAGGAAATCTGAAGAAAGTATGGGCTTTGGTTGATAATAACATATTAATGTAGGTTTATTAATTGTAAGTGAACTGACTAATGTAAGTTGCTATTAAGAGGGAAAGCTGGATGTGGGGTGTACGATCTTTGCATTTTTTTCTGAAGCCCTAAAATTGTTTTAAAAACTAAAGTTGATTTTTTTTAAAGAAGGCAAGGTCACAGACCTAGATAATGGATATAGCCAAGATTCAGTAGCCTGTTATCTGACCACATTTCTTGCTTTTAACCTCTGAGGTTTTCCTTATGGCTGTTCTTAGAAGCTATAACCTTCCAAATTCCAAGATTCAAAATTGGCCCAGTCAATCCACAACTGGACCCGATTCATAGAAGCCTTGACCTCTGCAGAGGTCAGACCTGGGGTGCCTCCAGTAGGTGCAAAGCCACAGGTAGGAGCAGTCTTCTAACTAGGCTGGAGCAGGGTGTGAGCAGTGACTATTGGGGCGGGAGACTTTCTCCAGTAGGACCTGGGCTGGTCTGAGGCTACAAGTAGGCAACTTCCCCTATAACCTGTGCTGAGAGAAGGGATAGGCTGATTGCTGGCCTCTGGATGGCATTTTTCTCAAACTCTTTCTATTGAAACCCCACATGTGAGTTCTGATACTCCTATTATATATGAAGCCTTCTCAGATCCTGCCAGAAAAAGTAAATTCTGGCAGTGTACAGCCAGCAGTGGGGGAGCTTTAGAATGGACGGTGGTCATCCTGCCTCTTCCAGGTGGTCAGTTTCTTAGAGCTTCGATGCGCTCACTACCGCTTAGGATTCTTCTGAGGAATGATGGGAAAAGGCGAATATTCGAGCACCTGGGACAGCATACACTAGATGCTAAGAGTTAGTTCTGCTGGTCTCCTTCCCAGTTTCCTGTCTATGGAATCAGCACATTTCTCATGCCATAGTGAACACCAGCTTTGGTATCTCCTTTTAGTTATAAACATGACTGTATCCCCCCAAGACCACAAACCTCTTGAAGGAACAGACCATGTTTAATTCATCTTTGTATTTCCAGGGCCTGAAATAGAACAGGGTAGGTTCTGAATAAATCATCAATGTAGCTGAACCGAATTAAACTGAATTGAAAAAGCTGGGTGTTTTTCAAATGACGCTTCTTCCTGGGGAATTTGACAGAAATGGATCAGAGCACACTTGATGACTTCTGAGAGTACCCTCGGGTTTTTGCCAACCTAGGTTGAGGTGATCATTCTAGAAAAACACTGACATTTGTTTTCATTTGAGAAAGGACTTGGATCAGCATCTGTTGATATAATGATCCCACCTTATCTGAAGTCAGCTTACCTCTACTGCAGTGCACCTGTTTTCAGCCTGGGCTGGTCCTACTTGAAGGGCAGAAAATTAAGCCAAGTCAAACACCGCTGATTAACACAAGTGGGTCAGCCAGGGGTTGTCCCCTAGCTGGACTCCTTGGGCAGATTTGCTTGGCCACTACCCACACTGGACACGGTGCTATCTTTGGTTGCTGTGGTGCAGATTAAAGGCACAGAGGTGAGACTAATGGACTCGTGTGATGCTGACATGCTTCTATTAATTTAGTAACAGGGGATTCTGTGCAGCTAACAGGCATACACTGAATGTCTGTTGTTGGCATAGCATCATCGTAGCCAAGTAGATCTGATATTATCCCAGCCAGGGTTCATCTTGTGCCTATTATTTTCTTTATCCAGTGAGCGGACAAAATTTCCATGAGGCAGAAGGAGCTGGAGGGTTATAGCAAGGTCACAGGCTTTGGGATTCCAGTTTCACTGACAAGCTGTGGGATTTGGGGCCAGGTGCCTAATTTCTTTGCCTCCCAATTTATGCCTTTGTATATTGTCCTGCTTCTTACTTGCAGTGGGTATTCATGAAATGCTTTTGAAGGCTCCTAATCCAGTGCTTGGTACAAAACAAGAGCTCTGGAAACTGTAGTTTGTTTTGATCTTGATAGTACTTCTTTTTCTTTTTATTGCCATAAAGCAATCTGTATGTGTTTCAAGATGGAACTTCCTAGTTGTATGTTATTCTCAAGGTGAAGGTCAATTTCACATGACTTATGTTTTTACTAAAGCCCAAGAAATGGAAAGACTGATCGTTCTTGGGCACTGAAGTCACACATAGTACATTTAGTCTTTAGTCCTGTTAGTAGGGAGGAGGGTGGCAATTAGGGAATTTTATCACATCTAGTATCAGTAATTACAAAATATGGCTTGAACTATTATTATCAAAACTTTAAAAGAAAATCATGTTACTGATAGTGTGCGTATTAACTCAGTGGGAATGACACTTAATTAAAAGCAGTAGGGGGCTGCCTTTGGGTGTTTTGTACAATGTCTAACAAAGATTTTGCTACAATCCAGAAGTGTAATAAATGCTTCTCAATTAATCTGGGAATTCTATAACTCCACAGTGCTTATTTATGTGATAAATGATTATCATTGATCTCTCATATGTTATTATTGCTGTCTATTTAAAAGGAGGCCTCGGTCACTTTTATTATGGTGTGTTTCACAGGCTATAGAGAAAAATATCTGAAATCATCCCTTCCCCTGGTTACACTGTCTTCAGAAAATTGTAAAGCAACTCAGACATTTTTTCATCTTATTAGGCTAAATAAACCACAGTCTAGAAAAATGGTTCTGTTTTATTATCAGGCAAGTGAATGTTAAAATTCATGGGACAATGAGCTGGGGTCACCAGAGAGTACATTCGTCAGAGAAATTTGAGAGGCTGTGAATGTGAAGTACCTTCTAGGACTAAAAATTATTAATAACTAAGGTTTAGAATTGGATGTGGATATTTATTAGCCAGTGGAATGTATAAAAATCCAGACATTAAGAATTAATTTCCTGCTGGCTATGTCGGTTCACCTAGTGCGGGAAAGAATATTCTCCATCTGATAATGGAATAGAAGTTAGAAGTACACTTTTTTCCTCTCTCATTATCTGAGAACATACAAGCAAAGTTTACAGATGTTTTTCTAGTAACGTCTGTTGGAATCCTCTTAAGTCTCCTAGGTTCCGCTGTGAATCCCACACTTTTGTAGGGTTGTCACACATTCCTTGTTTCTGGATTGCCGTTGACTCCATGTCAACTGATTTCTTGGACTTCAGCTTGATCGGTCTCCCCAAAAGTCTGCTCTGAACACGTCACTCCCCTTCCCTCTCCCAAACCATAAATCGCCTTTTATTGGTGGTTCATAGTCACAAACTGATGGGGGAGAGGGACCAGGGACAGAACAAAGAGTCCCCGGCCCACCCCTCCATCCCTGCATGATACAGCGGGACTCAGCCTTTCCTCTCTCCCCACCCTTTTTACTTGCTCCCCCATGCTCTATCCAAACGGCGGTCCCTCGCTTCCTGAACGCACATGCCTCTGCTTTCCTGTGCCTCTGTGCCATGACTCATCCTGTTTCTTCAGCCTAGAACACTGTCTCTTTCTAATCTCCTGTCTGTATCTGCTAACGTCCTAGCAATCGCTAACAACCACACCAACTCATCACATGTTCAATAACAACACATTTTTAACTTTAATGAAAAAGTATTACAACATTACCAATGATTTGCAAATTAGAGGAGAAAAAGATCACAACAAATCTCTGTTTTGCAGATGAGGAAACAGAGGCCTTTAGAGATCAAATAACTTCCCTGGGGTCACATATTTTATAACTCAGAGAAAGTTGGGATTATAACCAGTCTACACCAAAACTGCTGATTTCTGAGATAAGACACAATCCCTGATTCTGTGTAAAAGCTTGAGAAGCCCAGGGATAGTTCTGTAGAGCCAGCCATTTCCCCATAATTATTGTCCGCAAATCCACTTGCACCTAAAAAGGTACTTTGTTATGTAACCCACTGTCTTGTAGGTACTTGACTGGAGGTAGGGTTTTTTTTTTTTTTTGCAGTTTTTGGCCCGGGCTGGGTTTGAACCCGCCATGTCCGGCATATGGGGCGGTGCCCTAGTCCCTTTTTGCTCAGCACTATCATAGGCTGGGTGAGCATCTTTGGTGGCAGGAGCCGAAAGGCCAAGTTCCTCTGCACAATAGAGGGAAAAGGCCTGTAAGTTCTCAGAAGGAAACCTCAGGGGAGGAGAGAAATAGCTGAAATGTGATACAGTGTACGGAGTGGGGGGGTCTAAAAGAAAAGCCTCTTAATAAAGAGCAGTTTTAATATATAAATTTTTTAATTGTTTCATTTTGAGATAATTATATATTCATCTACAGTTGTGAGAAATTACAATTGTAATTGTAAAGGAGGTCCAATATACACTTCACCCACTTCCCCCAGTGGTTGTATCTTTGGTAACTTTAGTTCAATAGCACAGCCAGGAAATTGACACTGAAACCATCCATTGACTCACTCACGTGTCACCAGTTTTACACGTGCCCATGTGTGTGCAGGTGTGTGCTCATGCCCGTGTATTTTTATCTTTATGCAATTTTGTCACCAGATAGGAGTGACCACCACAGGATTTCCAGTGTTGCACTTTTGTATAGCCTATCCCCCTTCCCACCCACTCCCCGACCTCTAGGAATCCCTAATCTGTTCTCCTGCTCTATAATTTTATCATTTCAAGAGTGCTATATACATGAAATCGTACAATAACCAGAAGCTTTTTATGGGACTTTTTCCCATTATTTGCTGGCAAGTTTTGTGATGTAAGCACCCATCTGTCTTCCTAATGTCATCATCAAGATACTGTCTGCTGCTTGCTGTTGCTTTTACGACTTAGCCATGCAGAGACAATATGTGATGGGATGTAAGTTCCTGGGAATTGACAGAAGTTTTAGGAAGAGCTTTAACTTTCAAAGACCACAGATTTGGTAGAACTCTGAACCTACAATACTTAGATCTCCAAGAGTCAAATGAGGCACAGGTGACATTGCATTAGAGCATATTTGACCCAGAGAGACTAGAGATGCCAGTGCATCCTGGCCACACCACTTGCTGTGCGAGCTCAGCTTCCTTATCCGCAAAGTGGGAATAACAATGTTGTCAACCTTATGGGTTGAAGTGAGGATGAAATAACACACAGAGCACCTCATCTGGCGTGTAGATTAGGAAACATCGCAGCTTCTTGGGTGTGGATTTATTTCATTCTTATGTACAGAACATCTTTATATGCCAGAAAGTGTCAGAGTCTGATAAAAAGGTGAGCAAGGGTAGATCAGTCTATAAGAAATGTTTACTTTCACTTACGTGGGATATGTTTGAAGCTAACAGCAGGAACAGAGCTTGATCCAATCTGATTTACTTTTCTGCAGAAATGGAGGGTTTCCATTAGAATCATGCTCCTGGTTAAGTTCCCTTTTGTAAGTTAAAATTATTTTCTACCAGCTAGCAATCTCTTGCATTTTGTTAAATAATAAACATGGTAAGCCTGTGCCCCGAGGGAGCTAGAGAAAAGGAAATGGTTTGGCACCTTACCTTAAGATCAAGCCAATAGCTTTACCAGGTGGAGCTTTTCTCAGCTGGCACTCTTCAAACAGCAACATTTAATTAGCTAGTTAATCCTTGCTTTCGTTTATAAATTCTTAGGGAAAAAGAAAGTTTAGCCTAATGATGAAAGACATATGCCAACTTAATACGGATTATCATAATAAATACCTGGTAGTGCCTTTCTTGTTTTTAAATTTTGAATATCATCAACTCCTGTGTTTAATCTTTTCTATTTCACTAACTTATATGCCAGGCAGTCCCACCCTATGTTCCCTGTTTCCTCCTGCTATTTAATCAAAGTCATTAATTATCACCTACCTTTTAGAAGAAAAGTGTTCCCTGTGTCTCTGATCCTTAGCTCCTTCATCTGTAAAACGGAAGTAAAATCAACTTTCTTACCATCAGGGTTCTTCTAGGGAGTTGATAAGATAGAATAGGCAAAAAAAAATTGGGAAATAGGAAAGGGCTTGAGAATGTGAGATGCCGTGACAGCGGATAGAGGAATGAGTATGTACTTGGAGGTAGAGGTCCTGGGTTCAAATCCCAGCTCAGCCACGTTGTGCTGCCTGTGTGACCTGGAACAAGTGGATTCCTTAGTGGAGACTCGGCTTCCTGGTGTGTCCAACAGAAATGACATCACACGTAAGTACATCTGTCTCCTAAGGCGTGTTCTGGTTTCCCTCCAGCTCCCCCTCCCTCACCAATCCCTTTCTGTGTCCTCGGTGCTCTGGGTGCCTGGTCCCTGCAATGCAGAATGCTTCGTGCATGTTCCCTGGCTAGGTGGCTCTCCGCAAGGTTGGCAGGTGGGAGGCACTGGCAGATCAGGCGACAGGAAAGGGAAGTCGGGGACTTAGCCTTGAATTCAGCTTCCAGGACAGCTTCTCCTCAGCCAATGCAATTCTCGCTGGGCTCCAGGGCCACTGTATTTCTCGTGGGTTGGTAACGGCTAGGCACGTTTGCTCACCTCTGGGCACCTCACCATCCCTTACTACTTCCCTTAACCCTCTCTGCACTTCTGTGCTCCTTGCATTAAGATCTGCTCCATAGAACCAGCTGTACTAATTATTTTTCCCCGTTGAGTTCCCAACTGGTATAAGTGTGAGAGGATTGAATTTAAATATAAATGAACATTATTTAGCCTTGCATCCGGCACACACCAATAAGCAGGGATTCTCAGGCTCCCACTTGTTGACATGATTGTACTTAATTTTTTTGCAGAACTTCTTTCTATTCCTTAAAGTTTACATCAAATCCACTCTTTTACACTAAGCACAAAAAATGGAGTGCACTTGATCCCCCACACTGAGGGAGGTCCCCCACAAAGATCCTCTGCTGAACCCTTCTGCCAGCCCCTCCAGTTGACCTAAGGACCCTTGACCCCTGTTGGTAAACTACGTGTGTTACTAAGCACTGAAGTTCAAGTGCTAGTTAGCAAAGCTTTTTCTGAAAGTTTTACAGCCTGTTTTTCATTTCACATAGTCTTGTCTGCTTTTAAAATTTAGGCTTAGAATTGGAAGTTGCATTGGGGCCACTTCCTACAGCTTCTCTTCTATATATAATAAAGCCCTTTCAAACCGTAGGTTAACTAAGAAATGTCATTGGGAGAAACATTTTTTCAAAACTCTCACCTTTTAAGCATGGATTAAGATGTTGCCCTTTGAAGACCTTTTCTACTTGGATTTTCCTTCTTCCCCTAGAGGACTGAGTTAGCACAATTAACTTTATAGCATCTCCTTTGGTAATCACAAGTGATTTTTTTTATTGTGTCATATCCAGGAGGAGAAGGATTGGAGAATAATGAAGTTGTGTGACTAGAGACAGATAATGTGATTGCTGATGTTCAGAGTCTAATTCAGATTATTTCCTGGTTTTGGATACTTAGACTCCTGAGATTTTAGAGATGGAGGAAACCTTACTGTTCATTAATCAATTCATCCTGCTTACAGACAAGGCCACTGAGCAAGGCTCAAAGTTAGGAAGTGACTTGCTCACTAGGAAAGATGTCCCATCTAGTTTTTAGGGATAACGAATTCCAAAGCATTATCTAAGCGTTGCTACTGACCTACAGACCTTGAGTAGGGAAAGCTTACCATTTCCACAGACTCTTTTGAAAAGAAAAAAACTTAAGAGCACTGATCCACACAATCCGAAGTTTAAAATCAAAAATAAAACCCGTATGTATGTGTGTATGTGTTTACGTGTGTGTGTATTTGTTTCCTTTGTATTTGTTTTAAACTAACAAGCTCTGAGAACTATAATCTTGGTTTCGATTTTCCCTACTTTTGTATGTATGCAGTCTTTCTTTTATTTCTCTAATAGCATTACCTTTGACCTATGTGCGACATTTACTTGTGTGAAAAATTATAAATTTAATAAGAAAAGAGAGGAAGCATATAAAAAAACAGGGCCCTTTCATTCATCAGGTATTGTTGGCACGGAGCCCAGGGTACATGTGGTTCTCACAGGAAAACAGAACAGGCTGAGACCTGAATAGGAAATCAGTGGCTTTCAAATTCTTAGAAAATCCTTCGAAAATGAAATTAATAAATATTTAATTGAATGAACATCTCCTAAGATAACACCCTGTCAGCTTCATTAATTGTTGAATTTAGTATTTATAAAAATTTCATTGTCCTAGAAAACATTTGGAGGTGAGATGTTCTTTCACAAATTCCCAAGGATGCATGATAATTGCTAAGAAATCACTGACATTCTAAATTAAATGAGCTTTTGAGCCAACTAATTTTCAAGGCAAAATTGTAAATAAAAAAAATTATTTTAATTTCCCTGCAGAGAAAATTATATTTAATGCGTGATGTAGGTACATACGATATTATTTATGTGCTATGGTCGAGGCCATATCACACCTAAGGCCTTCTAGGAGCTCAAACCTATCTGCTGGAAGACAGGAGAACTGGGATACATTTTGTAGTTTGCTAGAATAAGGTGCCATATCAGTGCCCCACTAATGTTACATGAGTGACATTACAAGAGTGACATTAGCAGAGTGGGAGGCACAGGTGGACACTGTTTGTGTTAACAGAGTGTCTATTGCTGTATAACAAATTACCACACACTTAACATCTTAAGACAACACATTATCTCACAATTTGTATGAGTCAATAGTCAAAGCACTGTTTCAATGGGTGCTGTGCTTAGGGTATCCTTGGCTACAGTTTAGGTGTCCGCCAGGCTGCGTTCTCTTCTGAAAGCTGGATTGGAGAAAAATGCATTTCTGAATTCATTAGAGTTGTGGGCAAAGTTATTTTTCTTGTGGAGAGGACTGAGGGCCCTGCCTCTGCTAGAAGTTGTTCTTGGTTCTCAGAAGCTGCCTGGTGTTACTGGAGGATGCCTGGAGCTCCAAGTGGCTGCCTGTGGTCTCTAGAGTGTGCCTGCCATTTCTAAAGGCTGCTATTCAGCCATTAAAAAAGATGGAGACTTTACAGCTTTTATATTTACCTGAAATACATTCTTAGTAAAGTATCACAAGAATGGAAAAAATAATCCAGTATACTCCCTACTTATATGAAACCAATATTAGACAATTACATGATCATATGAACAACAAAATAGAAATATAGTCTAAAAAAAAAAAAAAAAGAAATATAGTCTAGTACAGGGGTGGAGAGAGGCAGGACAGGAGGGGGAGGATGATTGGCATCAGGAGGGAGGGCATGAGGCAGGATCTCAGCTAATGTGCACATTATGAGGCTGTATGACCCTCTGGGCAAGGGGCTATTTTACAACTAGAACCTTACCTTGGAAGTGAGAATAATGTAACCTAAAAATGTGTACCCTCATATTCATTTGAAATAAAACAAACAAGCAAGCAAACAAAAGGCTGCCCTGGGATCCTAGATGCCAGCTGCTGCCCTTCGTTTTCAGAGCTTGCCCTTGGTTCCTAGAGGTTGCCCGTAGCTCCATGTAAATCTGCCTTTCTCCATATGGTTCCTTTCATCAAGTAAGAAACAAGTCTCTAGAGTAAGTCGAACTTCAAGTGAGTTCAAGTTTTAGATCCCAAAACATAATTACAGGGATGAGATCCCATCACCTCCATGTACTCTGTAAGTTAGAAGCAAGTCATAAGTTTCTTCCACCCTCAAAGTTATGAACACTAGGAGGTGGGGATCACCAGAGTGCTCCCTGAATCTGTGCAACATTCATTTGCCCTCATTTATTTAGCTTTTTTGAGTAAGCATTTAGAACAATTCTGCCTGTGGAAAGAGTCATGGAACAAACAAACCCAAGAGTGATCAGAACCACATCTGCCTTTCAGAGGCCACCTCTGTCTTTCTGAGACTCTCATCAGATGGCTCGCTAGCACCTAGATGACTAGCATGTCTCCAAAAAGTGATGTACCCAAGCTTGCCTTTCCATATAGAAGACCAGCCTCCCTTCCACAAGCAAAAATTACCCATTCTATGATATATAACTTTGGATCCCTGCAAGCAAAACAAACTAGCATTGATAATGACCTTATTTGTTATCCAACATGAATTGCATTCCCATGTTAATAGGGTACAATACTGAGTCAGCTCAGAATTGAAAGAGTTACAAGGATTGTAATCACTGAGGCAAGTCCACTTGGGCACATTATACTAAAAATATCAGACCTAGGCCCGGCACAGTGGCTCAGGCCTGCAATCCTAACTCTCTGGGAGGCCAAGGTGGGAGGATTGCCTGAGCTCAGGAGTTCAAGACCAGCCTGAGAAAAAGCAAGATCTTGTCTCTACTAAAAATATAGAAAAAATTAGCCAGGCATAGTGGTAGGCACCTGTAGTCCCAGCTACTTGGGAGGCTGAGGCAGGAGTTTCCCTTGAGCCCAAGAGTTTGAGATTACTATGAGCTAAGAGGCCATTACACTCTACCCAGGATGACACAGAGTAAGACTCTGTCTCACAAAAACAAATGCCAGACCTATGAAATTACATAGAGGATAATTAGTGCTGATGGGAACAGGAACTCATACTTTCTACCAGATTTTTGTACTTACCCTTTAGATTTGATGTTTCTTGCAAGGCTTATGGGGTATCGGCTTCTGCCTACCCATAGCTCTGCTTTTCTTTCTGGATTAGGCTTTTCTGTGCCTTCCACACTTCTGGCATGTAACCTCAGTCTAACTCCAATTTTGACCCAGCTATCCCCTCCAGGCATTGAATATTACAGTAACTCCATCTCAGACCAAGAGTGAAACCCAGGTGAGAAATACTGGAGTGTGTGGTCCAAACGATATTGCTGGCTGCTGTAACAAGAATTTCAGGAGCTTAATGTTTATTTCTGCTGACGTGACAAGATGATGCAGACATCCCCAGGAAGCTCTCCCATGGGTGCCATGGTGCTGGGACTCTGGCCCCTTCCTTGTATCATGTGGCTCTTCCATCTTTGACAAATGGGTTCCTCCAGCCTTGGGTTTATCTGGAGTAAGCCAGGGAGAGTGAAAGAGTCTGGTATATTGTGCATCTAAAGTTTTATGGGTTAAGCTTGGAGTAATACCATCACTTCTCACTTTCACTGGCCATACTAAATGTCAGGGAGTCTCATAAATATAGTCTGGCCATGCAGTTAGGAGGAAGAGAAATTTAGCTAGCAGTGTCTGCCACATGGAACCCTTCCGCAGCCATGAAGCTATACTCTCATGCATGTTGGGCAAAACACAGTGGGCAGTAGTTTTGAGGAAAAAGATAATTATTTATTGACTAAACACTGATGCCAAACTTAGTATGTTCCAGATACTACTCTAAGTGCTTTGAAAATAACTGACTTAATCCTTTACCACCTAATAAAGTAGGTACTGTCATTATCCTCCTTACAGATTGAAGACCTGAGGCACAGAGGGGTTAAGGAGATTGCTCAAGACAGCAGCCCCAGTAAGTGGCAGGGTGAGGATTTGAGCACAGGCATCCTGACTTTGGAGTCTGTGTGTTCGCCACTATGCTGCACTGACTCTTTATTAGCACTATGAGTCATTTATCAGGATAAAATCTTTATTGGTGAAAAACTTGGGTATTTTATTACAGCTCCTTGAGGAAAGACAATATTATTTCCATTTAAGAGATTATACAGTGTTGTCCACAGAAGCCGGGACCTCCAAAAGTCACACACCTAGAAGCAGTAATTGCCATGTTCCCACAGGGAGGTACCACTTTGAATTGAACTCAACAATCCTTGGACCATGTCTGATTTTTGCTGATGGAGCTCTGAGTGTGCTCTTTTCAGAGACTATTTTGCGACCACTTTTATAGGTGTAAATGTGAATATTTTATCTGAGGCAGAAGACTCAATTCTTAGTGTGATTGGGTGCGTAGCTTATAAACTGCAGAAATTTGTTTCCCAGTGGACTAGAGCCTGGGAAGTCCAAGATCAAGGCCCTTGAAGATTGTCTGATGAGCAGAGACTTCCCAGATAGTTTCCTCCTTCCCAGGGCCTCACTTGGGGCAAGAAGGGGCAAGAGATCTCCCTGGGGCTTTGTTCCTCATAATATAATCAAATACCAAAAGTTCCACCTTCTAATACCGTCACCTTAGAAGTTAGAATTTCAACATGTGGATTTTTTTGTGGCACAAACTTTCAAACTATAGCAACTCATTTAATCCAAGAAAGACAGGGAAGGACTATGAATTAATTTCAGATGTTACCTTGCCTTCAAGCTGTCAAAAGATCTTAAGCATGGTATAAATTGACAGCACAAATACAAAGAATGTTTCAGTATCAGGTGATGCCAGCAACCCTGGGTATTAGGAAATATAGTAAGTTTTAGAAAATTCTTCACATGATTCAACTTTACTTATTGTTGAAAAATAATACATAGAGCTATTGATGTGAGCTTCCTACTGCTTTTATGAGTGAAGGTTGCAAACAATATTACAGAATATTTCACAGCCAGTGATTTGACCTTTATAGTTCATGTATCAACCTATGAAAAATACCTACAGAGCTGTCTTCTACACTTTTCCTTGAATGTTCAAATTTTTATCAGATTCATCAGACAAAAATGATGATTTTGAAAACAGAAAACAAAAAAAATTGGAATGGCATCTCTGTTTTAGCATTTTAATTACATTTGTCAAATAATTCTATAATTTTAGCTGGTCCTTATTTTTGATTTATTGGCTTTCTTATTTAAGTCTCATGACTTTATCTCTGGATTCAGTTACAAGCTTATTAGTGCCTGTTTCATGAAAGGGATGATTCTAGCATCAATAACAAACAATTGCTTTAAGTAATCTATTTTTTGTCAATAATGGTCTTGATGTAAAAAAGTATAATGAGTCTCTAAAAAAAAAAACCCAAGGTTTTTGTTAAAGACTTTTTTTTAAATTTAAAATCAAAACAAATAGGCATAGCATTTTTATCATTTCAACTTAACACTTTACATTTCTATATTTCTCCCTTTCGTCTTTATATATAATAAAATTATGTTTATAGAGTTCTTTGAAATTTAGAGATTAATTTCATAAACATCTTTTCATTTAATAGTTATACCACAGTCCTGAGAAGTAAATGTAATTATCATCCTTAATTTACAAGTAAGAGGACCAATGCCAGGTGACTTGCTGGGGTCTCAAATACCATATAGGGCAGCTAGAAGCCCAGTCTTTTTACAGAGACTCAGGATCCGGACATTCTTGACTTTTTTCTGCTAACCAAAAGTTAATGTGAATATTTCCACTGTGACACTGTCCAAGTCAGCAAATGAGCCTCTTGCAGGTTGCCAGAAATGTGCTGGACAGTTGACCTTCTACACAAAAAAGTCATCCCCCTTAAGAATCGCTTATTAGTATCCATGTCACTATTCTTCTTTTGATAGGTGAAAAAATACAAAATTTTGAAAGAACATAGGACTTAATCAGAAAAACCTGTATTCCTTTGGATCCATATTGTGTGCTTTTTCTATATTTCTTTCATAATAAAACTTTTTTTAAAATATTCTGATGTGCTTAGGTATACCTGTATTATGTTGAACTGGGAATCTAGAGACGTAGACCCTGGTGCTGGCTTGATCAGTACTTGAGTGAGGAGAACGGGCCATCACCAGGGGCCTGGTGCTGCCACACGTGTGTTCTTGGTTCTGTGCACATGTGTGTTCATGTTATCTCCCTTCACTCCCAGTACCTGGGAGGTATGTTCTATGCCTTCCAATGAGACTCTTCCCCTTTGTGTTTAGAATTGTTACTCTTATCCTGGTATTTCATACTTATTTTGTATACATATTTATTTCTGGTGCTCTATGGGGAGAGGCAATTGGAGGATTTTGTCATAAGGTTGTGATTGACTTTTGTGTGAAAAACATTTGCCTCCAAAAATGAGACCCTAAAGATCTATTTCTTTAGGAACTAGTATCTATTTTCATTTGATATGAAATGGAATGATTATCTTTTCTCTGATGCTTTAAAACAAATGCTTTTCTTTCCTTAAGAAGCCACGCTAACACTTAAGTAAATATATACATTCATATTCGTATCTTTCTAAAATGGATTTTCCTGAGTGAAGAAGGGATATTAAATCAAAGAACACTTTTCTTTTTTAGTTTCTGCATAGTAAGGATGCTACATTTTTATTTACATTTGCTCATCGATATCTTGATGAAAAAATGAATCCAAAGTTAGTTCTGTCAGTGCTTTGGTTGTGAAGTAATGAAATTTTAGAAGAAATGACTTAGTTGTTTTTGTGTTTATTTCCTTTTTAATAAAATTATATTTGAAGATAGCTTTATTTGCAGAAATATATTCTATGTGATGGCCCATATTATGTAAGACTGTGTAACTTGGATGCATCCCAGCTTCCTGTGCCTGGTCACAGACAGTTTCTTTTTTCCCTGACAATATTAATATATATCTTTACTGTCAAGTTACCAAATGGTCCTTTTCAGGAGGCCTGGCTTACCGCACTTTTCCCTGGGCTGCATTTTGCCAGATTCCTGCATAGCTGGGTTTCCCCTGCTTAGCAGCCAGGGATGGTAACAGGTGTCCAACTGTTGGGCTATTGCTGTGAAGGCCACCAGGAGAAATGGCCCCATGGGCTTGCCAGAAAGCTTGGGAACCAACCCAAGAGCAATGGGCTGGGACACCTGCTGGAGGTGCTGCTAAACAGAATGATTGTCCTCTCCTACTTGTCCCCAATTGAAGCAGCTGGCAAGGAGGTGGGCCTTGGACACACATTTTCTGAGAACTTAAAGTCACTAATGACCTCTGCATTCAATGATCTCCTATAGCTTTGTCACAGGTAGAATGAGGATTTGCTGTAACAGACAGTATTCTGCCCATTTCACTAATGAAGACATGTGGCCTAGAGTTCTATAGCCAACATCCTAAACCAGGTTCTCTGATGTAGCACTCTAAAGTTATTTTTTAAAATGATAGAATATAAATTGAAAAAGTGAATTCATTATTTTTAAGAGCAGTTTCAGGTTCACAGCAAAACTAAGCAGGGAGCGTGGAGTTCCCATATACCTCTATCCGCCCTCACATATGTCTACTATCAACATCCTCTACCGGAGTGGCATGTTTGCTGCAGCCAGTGAACTGACACTGGTAGGACATGAGTCCTTCAAGTCCATAGTTTACATTGGGGCTCACATTTCATAGCATAAAGTCTATGACATGTACCCACCATTATAATATCACATGGAAAAGTTACCCTAAGTTCTTAAGACTGCAATGAAAAATGTCTTCTGGGTTCAGGTCTGGTGACTTTTCGTGCCACTCCAGCATCCCTAGGATAAGGAACAGGAAGCCCAGAGACAAGCAGGTGTGGACAGCATGCAACAGAGAGGCCACATGCAGTGGTCTGGGGATCATACCACACTTGTGTCAAGCTCTAGAATCTCCTAATTTTTGAAAAGTAAGATATGTAAGATATCACAGTTTAAAAATTTTGTGCTAGTTCATAGTACTAATAGGTAGTTTTCACAGGGACACTTAAGAGCAAACAAAGAATACAAATAAAAGAAAGTGTCTGACATAGGGGCAGCATTATATGGGGTTCTGAGTGCAGCCTATGGAATGAAGTACTTCTGTTTGTCCCTGATTCCTCTGCACGCTCATGTGAATTTTTAGGCATGTTGTTCTCCTGCCGTGTCCCTCATTTTCATCTATAAATGACAGTCATGGTATCTACTGACGTCAGTTTGTTAGGGCTGCTGTGACAAAGAACCATGAGCAAAGCTGATTAAAACTACAGAAATGTATTGTGCAGTGCTGGAGGCTACAAATATGAAACTAAACTTATCAGCAGGCTGTGCTCTGTCTAAAATCTGCAGGGTAGAATCTCTCCTTACTCTTCCTAGCTTCTACAGTTTCCTGGCAATCCTTAGCAGGCATTGTCTTGCCACTGCAGAACTTCAGTCTTTGTCTATAATTCCCAATATTCTTCTCCGTATATCTAAGTAGAATGAGGGAAGGAAGATCATATGCACAGGTTACAGCATGTCTCTCTTCCTCTCCTCTTAAAAATCAGGTTGTACTGGATTAGAGTCTGTCGTAATTCAGTATGACCTCATCTTAACTTTATTCATCTGCAAGGACCCTATTTCCAAATAATCTTGGGGGGCTACAATTCACCCCATAACACTATCAAATACATTTGAAGAGACAGAATAGTATGTGTGAAACTCATGCTCATAGTAAACACTTGATAAGTGTTTTCCATTACCATCTTCAAATCCATTCATTCAATCAATAAATATACTATATTGAGGTACATAGGTGCTGTACCAGTGGTTAAAGATAAAATCATGAAACAGAGTCTCTGACCTCCATGTCAGATTCTACTTAAGACTGTAAACATCAATCAAATAACCATCTACTACATGTGAAGATGTGAACCTGATGCCACAGAAAGAATAATGGGAGACCTCCAAGGAATAACTACAACCTCACAGAGGACAGCAAGGTCTAAATCTGCTTCTACATCATGGGTGCCAAAGGTAGACCAGGAGACTTAGTGGATCAGAGCAAGATAGGTTATTACTCATGACACTTTAAACAACATATGCATCAGTGGAGTTGTGCTGTCCTCAAATCTCAGAGGGAGAGGGTGGTGTGCCCACCCAGATGGATGCTGGGCACCCAGTGAGTTTGTGCCACAGCTGAGCAATTCAGGGGAAAAGATCCAGCATAGTGAACAGTGAGCAAACTTGATTTCTCCCTTCCCTTCCTTTCTTTTTCCCTTTCCCTTTCCCTTCCCTTTCCAACAAATTCTCACTCTGTTGCCCCAGACAGAGGTGTTACCATCATCACAGCTCATTGCAACCTCAAACTCCTGGGCTCAAGTGATCCTCCTCCCTCAGCCTCTCAAAATACTAAGATTACAATTGCACACCACTATGCCTGGTTAATTTTTCTATTTTAGTAGAGATGGGGTCTCACACTTTTGCAAGCTGGTCTCAAATTCCTGGGCTCAAGCAATCTTCCCTCCTGGAAATCCCAGAGAGCCCGGATTATGGGCATGAGTCACTGTGACTGTCACCAAGCTTGATTTTTTTGTCCAGAGGGAAAGATAACCTTACCTTTTAAGATGAATAGCTGTATAAATAATCCTAAGAACTTCCCTAAGTGAAAGAGGGAAAGGGTGGCCAGGACTCTAATTTCTTGACCCTGTTAGCAGGACAAACAGGAGAAAAAGACTCCCAGGAACAACTACCTCCCTCCTGACAAAGACCAGAACTCTTCTGGAGGTTCCAAGAAGGTTTCCTTGAGGAAATTATATTAGAGACTGAAGAGAAAAAATGATCAGATGTTAACCAGGCAAAAGAGATATGGGAAAGTAGACCACATGCAAAGGTAAGAGCATGACTAATGTCAACCTGGAATACCTGGATGTCCAGGGAGACTTGAGTATTGAATAAGGACCTAGAGGTAGATGATGAGATTAGAGAGGTGAACAGGGATGGATCACTCAGGACTCAGTAAGCCATATTAAGGTTTTGATCTTTATACTAAGACTACTTCAAAGTCACTGGAGAGCTTTAAGAAAAAAAGCAACTGTTTATTCAAATAACAAAAATTCTCTTAAGAATTTTGGCAATCAAGAAAAATTTTCACCTGAAATTATGACTACAAATAAGACAATGAAATGGCTTATATCATTGGCAAGAGAGCTTGGGCTTGCTTTGACAAGTATCTCATTAGCCAAGAGAGTAGTAGAAATTCTCTTCAAATATTGTTAAAACAATAAAAATCATTTGTCAATTAAAACTGAAGGGGAGGGAAGGAAGATGCCTGCCTAGAGGCAACTTTCACCTCTGTCCAGAGGGAAAGAAACTGAACAGAACTGGACTCAGTGAAGCAGAAGATGGGAACCTGAGCTTAGAAAGAAGATATACAAGTGTACATCATCTCTGCTGAGGCAAGCTGCAACTCCAAGAAAGGGGATCCAAGGAAAAACAATCTGGGTACAAAGCCTATCCCCAAGAGGGCAAAAGACCACTCCCCAAAGTAAGATACTCTCTGTAGGCTTCCTGCAAGTGAGAAGGGAACAAAAAACCTCTCATTTTACCCCATGGGAGAGAGCAACTAAATACCAGGCCTCCTTCTCCAGGGAGGTCCCACTTGTGAGCCTGTGCATCATCCTGCCCAGCATAAAATTGAACAAATATTTTCCCTGCAATTCTGAGCACCCAGCCTACCATTTCACCCTTGCCTGGCTGTCTGAAGCTCTGCCCCTTGCAGAGCCCAGAGTGTTTGGCAATTCTGGGAGAGGCCCAGGTATTGTGTGGGCCACTGGAGAGCAGCACAGAAACAGTGACCTGTGTAGAAGGAGGTGCAAAAGTGAGAGAAAGATGTGCGGGAGAGAAGGATGTGCAGTGATGGTGCTCAGTGCAGTGACTTTGGTGCACAACTTTCCTGACTACCTTACTTACTGGAGGGGACCAGACTTCAGCTCCTCAGGCTTGCCAATGGCAGTGCAGGGTGGGAGTGGGGAAACTAGTGCCCCTGTTCTGACTTTGGCAGGAGCACTTTCCTGACTTCATTACTCTATGGAGGTGACCATGCTTCAGAATCTTGGGTTTGAAGGAGGGAACTGTCTATGAATTCCTACTGTGGAGCCTCTGGAGAACCTTTGAACTCTCCCTCATTCTGGGAGTGATTGTACTGCCCAGGACAATCTGATTAGAACTCTTGACCTGGGCTGTCAACCAGGGGACCATCGGAGGTTAAGCAGTGGTTGTTTTATAGTGAGGAGGGATTGATTCTCCTCCTCCAGCTGTTGCTGGTTGGGGGTGGGGCACCACAGTTGCTTATATCTCTTCCCAACTTATATTAAAGCCTAATACTGTGGGTCATTGGGATTGGGATTGTCTGACTTCAAGACAGTGCCATGTTACCAAGCAGGTCCTCAGAGTCACTGACTGTAGCTCTGAAAGGAACATTTGTCAGGCTGTAGAGGAAAAACCACAATCACAAGCTCCAGCTTATTCATAAAGGGATGTTTAACTCCACATCCTGGGGCCCCTAATCCAGTCTCATTCTACCAGTTTTAATTGCCAAATTGCCAAAAATACCCATGGGGTGGAACCAATGGAAGAGCTCTGGCAATATGAATAATCAGAGTAGATCAACTCCCCCAAGGAATGGCAAAGGAGGTACAACAGGAGATGCCATTCATAGACAAATGGATGAATTGTCAGGAATAGAATTCAGAATATGGATGACAAATAAGATTAATAGAATGGAAGAAAATATGGAAATAGAAATCTGAAGAGTAGTTCAAAAGTTTTCTCAAGAAATCAATGAATTCAAAGACAAAGTTAGCAAGGAGATGGACATAATGAGAAAAGATACAGCAGAGCTCAAGGAAGTGAAAAAGTTATTGAAGGATCTTTGAAATACAGTAGAGTCCCTCAGTAATAGAGTTGAGCAGGTAGAAGAAAGGATCTCAGAAATTGAAAACAAGGCTTTCGAAAGATCCCAAGCATTCAAAAGGGTAGAGAAATGTAAAATAAGAACAGACCATTCCCTGAGAGTGTTGTTGGGTCTTTCTAAAAAAGTCTAACATCTAAATTATAGGGATTTCTGAAGGAGAAGAGGAAGGTCCTAAAGGCACAGATGCTCTACTCCAAGATATTATGGAGGATAATTTCCCAAGCATTGCAAGAGATACAGAAATTGAGATAGTAAATAGTTTCAGAACCCCAGCATGACTCAATCCAAAGAAAGCATCTCCTAGACACATTATAATTAACTTTGCCAAACTTAATATGAAAGAGAAAATCCTACAAGCAGCCAAACCTCAGAAAAACATTACCTACAAAGGGGGAAATATTATGATGCCAATAGAAATATTCAGCAGATTTTTTAGCTGAAACTTTTCAAGCCAGAAGAGGATGGTCATCAACATTCAACCTTCTAAAACAAAACAACTGTTAGCCCAGGATCCTGTATCAAGCTAAACTGAGTTTCATTTTTGATAATGAAAGCAAATACTTTACCAACATCCTTATGTTGAGGAAATTTGCCACAACTAACACAACTCTCCAGGAAATATTCAGACCAATTTCCATAATGACCAGCACAATGGTCTACCACAAAATTATAGGGATTTATTGAAAAAAAAAAAAAAAAAAGAAAAGAAAACTTACCTTCCACATGGTAAAGTGATTAAAAATATGCACTGGACCTTTGAAAAAAACAAGATGACCAAAACACTAGTTTTCTCAATTAATGTGAATGGTTTAAATTCTCCTCTAAAGAGGCACAGGTTGGCTGACTGGATACAAAAACTCTGGCCAGGTATCTGTTGCCTACAAGAGACTTATTTAACCTCAAAGGACAAAAAAGACAGAGTGAAGGGATGAACATCTATAATACAGGCAAATGGAAATCAGAAAAAAAAAGCAGGGGTTGCAATCTTATTTGACATAATAGGACTTAAACCAACAAAGATAAGGAAAGACAAGGATGAATACTACATAGTTGTCAAGGGAAACACTTAACATGAAAAGATTTTGATAATTACCATTTATGTGCCCTACCTGAATGTTCCTTAATTTATTTACAACAAACACTAATGGATATGATCAATTTGATATCTTCCTGCAATATAGTAGTTGGAGATTTTAGCACCTCTTTGGCAGTTCTGGATATATCCTCCAAGAAGAAATTAAACCAATAAATAATGGGCTAAAATTTGACCCTAGAACAAATGGACTTAAAAGACATTTACAGAACATTTCATTCTAATAAAACTGAATACACATTCTTCTCCTCAGCCCACAGATCATCCTCCAAAATTGATCATGTCTTAGGATACAAGTCTTACCTCAACAAATTTAAAAGAGTAGAAATTATTCTTTGTATCTTCTCTGACCACCATGGAATAAAAATTGAACTGAACAGCAACAGAAATCTTCACACTCAGACAAAGTCATGGAAACTAAATAACCTTAGGCTGAATGATAACTGGGTCAAAGATGAGATTACGAAGGAAATCTTCAGATTTTTGGAACAAAATGATAATGAAGACACAAACTATCAAAAACTGTGGAATATTGTAAAAGCAGTTCCAAGAGGGAAATCTATAGCTTTAGAAGCCTTCATCAAGAAAACAGAAAGCGAACAAGTCAACAACCTCATGGACCATCTCAGCAACTGAAAATGAAAGAAAAATCCAACCCCAAACCCAGAAGAAGGAAAGAAATAGTCAGAATTAGAGCAGAATTAAATGAAATTGAAAACAAACAAAATAATTCAGAAGATCAACAAAACAAAAACTTTGTTCTTTGGAAAGATTAATAAAATTGTTAAACCTTTGGCTAGCCTAACCAGAAACAGAAGAGTAAATTCTCTCATAACATCGATCAGAAACAATAAAAAAAGGGAAATAATAACAGATACCACAGAAATTTAAAAAAAAATCCTTAATGATTACTATTAAAAACTCTATTCTCAGAAATATGGAAATCTGGAAGAAATGGACCAATACTTGGTAGCATATCACTTTTCTAGACTCATTCAGAATTAGAAATTTTGAATAGACCTATATAGAGCACTGAAATAGCATCAATAATACAAAATCTCATTAAAAAGAAAGTCCCAGACCAGATGGTTTCACGTCAGAATTCTATCAAATCTTCAAAGAGGCAAAGAGGAACTAGTAGGTATATTACATAACCTTTTCCAAAACATAGAAAAGAAAGGAATCCCCCCAACACATTTTATGAAGCAAATATCACCTTGATCCCCAAACCAGGAAAGGACCCAACAAAGAAAGAAAACTATAGACCAATATCTTTAATAAACATCAATGCAAAAATATTCAATAAGATCCTAGCAAACAGAATTCAATGACACATCAAAAGATTTATACACCATGATTAAGTTGCTTGTATCCCAAGGTTATAAGGTTAGTTCAATATATAAAAATCTATAAATATAATACACCACATAAATAAAATAAAAAACAAAGACCATATGATTCTATCAACTGATGCAGAAAAGGCTTTTGATAATATCCAGTATCCTTTCATGATTAGAACACTAAAGAAAATAGGCTTAGAGGGGACATTTCTTAAACTGATAGAGACCATCTATAGCAAACCCACAGCCAACACTATATTGTATGGAGTAAAACTGAAAACATTTCCATTCAGATCTGAAACTAGACAAGGATGTCCATTGTCACAACTGGTATTCAACATAGTATTGGAAGCTCTAGTCATTACAATCAGGCATGAGAAGGGAATCAGAGTATTCAAATGGGGTCAGAGGAGGTCAAACTCTCACTCTTTGCAGATGATATAATGTTATACCTGGAAAACCCCAGGGACTCAACTACAAAGCTATTAGAAATGATCAGGGAATATAGCATTGTGTTGGGATACAAAATCAATACTTATAATCAGTAGCTTTTATATATACTAACAATAGTCAAGCCAAAAATATAGTCAAGGACTGCATTTCATTTACAGTAGCACCAAAGAAGGTGAAATACCTGGGAATTTATCTAACAAATGATGTGAAAGATTCTCTAAAGAGAATTATGAAACCTCAAGAAAAGAAATAGCAAAAGATGTTAACAAATGGAAAAACATACCATACTCATGGCTGGGAAGAATCAACATAGTTAAAATGTCCATACTACCCAAGCAATCTGCAGATTTAATGCAATCCCTATTAAAGCACCAATATCATTCTTTAAAGAACTTGAAAAAATAGTTATTGGTTTTATACAGAATCAGAAAACATTCCTGAGAAATAAAAACAAATATGGAAGCATCATGTTACTAGACTTTGGGATATACTACAAATCTATAGTGTTCAAAATAGCACAAAATAGAGATGTAGTTATATAGAATAGAATATAGAATCTAGAGATGAACCCAACCACATATTGTCATTTGATCTTTTATAAACCTAAAAAAACATGCAATGGGAAAAAGATTCCCTATTTAACAAATGGTGCTGGGAGAACTGGCTCGCAACCTGTAGAAGACTGAAACTGGACTAATACCTTTTATCACTAACAAAAATTGATTCTCACTGGATAAAATATTTAAATTTAAGACATGAAACTATAAAATTACTAGAAGAGTGCAGGGAAAATGCTTGAAGATAGTTTCCTGGGAAAATATTTTATGAGAAGGACAGTTGAAACAATACCAGAAATATGTTACTGAGATTTGATCAAGCTAAAAAGCTTCTGCACAGCTAAGGGCACTCCAAGTAAAACAAACAGACAGCTTTCAGGATGGGAGAAGATTTTTGCAGGTTATATAGTTCCAACACTAGAATCTACAGAGAACTCAAATTAATAAGAAAAGAACAACCCCATTTCTTTGTGGACAAGAGACTTGAACAGAAACTTCTCTGAAGATCACAGGCAAATGGTCAACAAACACATGAAAAAATGCTCATCATCTTTAATCATCAGAGAAATGCAAATCAAAACCACGTTGAGATATCACCTAACTCCAGGAAGATTAACCCACATCACAAAACTCCCAAAACTGCAGATGGTGGTGTGGATGTGGAGAGATGGAAATACTTCTACACTGTTGGTGGCATTGCAAACTAATAAAGCCTTTTTTGGAAAGAAGTATGGATAACTTTCAAGGAACTGATAGTTGACCTACCATTTGATCCCACAATTCCATTGCTGGGTATCTACCCAGATTGAAAAAAAAAATCATTTTACAACAAAGACCTTTGCACCAGAATGTTTATTGCAGCCCAGTTTGTAATTGCCAGGTCATGGAAGCAGCCCAAATGCCCATTAACCCATGAAGGGATTAACAAATTTCAGTATATGTATACAATGGAATACTATACAGCCACGAAAAGATAAGAGACTTTACATCTTTTATGCTTACTTGGACTGAGTTGAAAAATATTCTTCTTAGTAAAGTACCTCAAGAATGGGGGAAAAAGTATCCAATGTACTCAATACCATTATGAAACAAATATATAATAACTTACACATTCATATGACAAATATAGCCCAGCAAGAAGGAAGAGGAAAGGGAAGATGGGAGGCTGTGTGGAGGGAGGAAGGAGGACATTTGGTGGGACCTCGCCTAATATGCACAAAGCAAGGGTACATTTCAAAACAACTGAGAGTAAATTATAAATGTCTTGCCACAAAAAATAAGTGAGGTGATAGTTATGTTAGTCAGTTTGATTTAAGCATTCCACATTGTATATCAAATCATCACATTGTACCTCATAAATGTATAATTATGATTTAATACACAATTAAATTTAAAAAGAAATATTTATGTAAACATTCATAATTTTCTAGTTTTTTTCATAAAATGAACTCTATTACACACTTTCATATGAGCTATGCTTTTTTCATTTCTATATGATAATACATAAAGTATACCTCTTCAAGTAAATATTGTTTAAATGTAACTCATTATTAATAGAAAATTAGCAGTATAAGTCTTTAAAAAATAAAAGAATTGAAAATCTATCTTTAAATAAATTCTTCTTACAAGTTAGATACATTGTCTTGATAAATAAATTATTAACCAAAGCTATATTTTTCTTCCAAATTAGGTAAGCACCTAATACATGCACTTGGAAAGATCATGTAGAATTACTTCAAGACATCCCATGCACTTGGACATTAATTATATTCAGTCATGAATTTTTCTGCTTTTAAGGAAAATTTTTTTTTAATTGCTGGCGATTCATTGAGGGCAGAGAGAACTAGGTTACACTGATTGCATTTGTTAGGTAAAGTCCCTCTTATAATTGTGTCCTGTCCCCAAGAAGTCTGTCATATCCCATGGCCCCCACCCTCCATCCTTCCTTCTCCCTATACCCCTTTACCCCCATCCTCCACTGTGTACTAGGTCATCAATTGTCCTCCTATCAGAACTTAGAACATAGGATTCTTGCTTCTCCATTCTTGTGATGCTTTAGTAAGAATAATGTGTTCCATTTCCATCCAGTTTAATACAAAAGACGTAAAGTCTCCATCTTTTTAAATTGCTGAATAGTATTCCATGGTACACATACACCACAACTTGTTACTCCATTCCTGGGTTGGTGGACATTTAGGCTATTTCCACATTTTGGTGATTATAAATTGAGCTGCAATAAACAGTCTAGTGGAAATGTCTTTATGATAAAAGGATTTTTTTTTTCTTCTAAGTAGATGCCCAGTAATGGGGTTTCAGTATCAAATGGGAGGTCTAGTTTGAGTTCTTTGAGGATTCTCCATACTTCCTTCCAAAAAGGCTGTATTAGTTGGCAATATGGAACAAATTTTTTATAACATATTAGAATAGTCTCCCCTGCCCTTCAATTACTATGCATGCCACGTAATCAGCTCCAGTTGCACCTTTCTGCTGTTGCTAAAGGACGTAAACATAAAAGATTAGTGTTTACCTTTAGTCAACTGTTCTTTAGTTAATATGAATAACTTGAGGCATGGAGGAATCACTTACCTTGCATTGTGCAGAGTTCTTACCAGTCCCCCTCTGCTATCTGACTCTGTTATCTGTGTACTCCTTTAAACAGTTGAACAGCTTGTGTTCTTCATAGATGGTGTCCAAGGCCCCACAGGCTGTCAGTGAGAAGCTGTACTATTTAGATATTGATGGTGGTAAGTGCCAAGGTATTAGGCCATACACTGAGGAGTAAGCTTTGTTTTATTTTATTTTACTTTACTTTTAGAATGTATTGTGAAATCATGACCCTAAAATATGTAATATTGGCTTTCTCACATTCTACTGAGTCTTTTTTTAGTCTTAATAATTGGATCATTACATTATTCTTTTAAGTTATAGAGAAATAGCCTGAGAGCTATACGCCTTTGACGTGTACTCCTGTAATTGATATATCATACATTGACTCATGGTAGTTTAAATGGCTACTTGTTTGTCATTATCATGCCCCAAATAATTTCTATAGAAATATAAGATTCAATCACATTTAGGCAAACTACTTCAGCCATGTTGTTATATTTATTAACCATCAGACTTATAAAGTCATATCCATACTGCAGCTTATAAGAGAGAAAATTTATGTTTTTGGAACAAAATCCTGAAGCCGTTTTCTCAGTGTCACATAACCAGTGGGAGACATGAAGAAGTTGCTCACAGCAGCCTTGCTGTGCAATGCCGGTAATACTGTGGCTCATGTGGTCCAGAGAAGGGCCGCTTTTACAGATTCAGGGCTAAACAGTATCTTCATTTGTACATCCCTCATCTAAGGAGGTCCAACAATTGGTCCACACAAATTGTTGCAGTTCTTCCTATTCTTTAATAGAATGAATTTCTCTAGAGCTTCTTACCCTACTGTCATAGAAAAATCTTAAGTTTTCGTCCTTGCTGACCTTCGTCTTCATCAGTCAGTTCTTTTTCTGCATGACACCACATATCATGTGGTGTCCTCTCTTCACCACTACTGTTCTGTGGCTGCTTTAAGCCTACAGCATTTGTCCTTGTTCGTCTCAGAGAAGCAGACAAAGATTGGGGACAGGAAGCTAAACAGTAGTTCTTTGAGTGGTCTGTAAAGATAACAGGAAGAGAGAAGGCTATGAAACTCCACGTGCAAGTAACATCTCCAACATAAGTAGAGAAATGTGTTTACTTCAAAATTCTAACCCATCAATTCTTGCTGCACTCAACAGGAATATTGGAGCCAGGAAGTATGACTTAGCTTATTTGTGCTGCTATAACAAAACGCCTGAGGTTGGGTTAATTATAAAGAACATAAATTTCTTTCTTACGTTTCTGAAAGTCCAAGGTGCTGGTGGCTTTGATGTCTGGTGAGGGTCTGGGTCTCTGCTTCCAAGATGGTGCTGTGAATGCTGCATCCTTCAGAGGGGACCAGCACTGTGTCCTCACATGGCAGAAGGGAAAGAAAGGCCAAAGGTACACACTTTTTGTCCTGAAGTTCTTTCAGAATTTACTAATTCATTAATCAGGGCAGAGCTCTCAGGACTTAATCACTTTCCAAAAGTCCCCACTTGTTAATCCTGTTGCCCTAGGGATTAAGTTTCAGCATCAATTTTGGAGAAGACACAAACATTCAAACCACACAGCTCAGAATAATAGAAATCAGGGAGGAAACTGATGTTCTGGTAGGTGAAGTGGTGTGTGCAAGCTTGCACATTTGCTCACTTGCAGATTCAGGACTGAATCCAAGCCTCATGATCATTTGCCCTATCCTTATGCAATATATTTGTCTAAGGAATCCTCAGTTATGTGCAAGCACAATGGACTTGAAGGTTTGCATGTACAGAATAGCTAGCAAACCTTCAGCATGATTTAGGAATGATCAAGATCTCTGAGACTGACTATAGGTGCAACAAAATTGTAATTGACAAATCCTTTCTCATGAGTCTTCATAATGGCCCTGTAAGGAACACAGACATGTTTAGCTTATTTTACCAATGAAAAAATTGAGGCTCACAGATATTAAGTGACTTGTTCCTGGCCACATTGCTGGATGAAAAGTTGACCCACAAATAATTTTAAGATCTCCTGATTTCTGGGCTGTTTTTAAGCCTACCTCCATATTCTATCTAGGCACACACCCACACACATGCAACCAGGCATGCACAATTCCTGTTGCATTTAAAATCATTGTGTAAAATGGGTAGGAAGTTGGTACCTCTGTGGGGTAGAAAAGACAACTTCAGTAACGACAGGAGAAGATAAATCAATAATTCATCGTTAAAAGAAATTTCTTTATCCTTAAAGAGTCAGAGATGAAGAAATGGCCTAAAATATCAAATACAGAAAATAGTCATCCTCTTTAAATTTGATTAAATTATTTCCACCTTTTCATTATTTTCGCCTTTCCTTCCAGTACTGCTCACAGATGGTTAAAAATCTTCTCACTCAGAAGGAAAGCATCTGAGTGATCATGTTCTTCTTTCCTTTTTTTTTTGCGCTGTCTCACTGAGCTCGAAGCGATGAGATCACCTTCTGCTTCTTTTCATTGGTGCTATTCAGGTTAGCAGAAAATTCTGCCCCCTCCGTCTGTCAGGAGCTTCAGTCTTTTACTTTCTTTGAAATCTGACCCCTGAACAAGGCTGTAACATCCAGAAAATAGTAGCTGAATTGATTTATTTCAGATCGTTGCTATGGTGATACCCTACCAGTATAGACAGAAAATGGAGAAGCGAAAAGTGTGTGTTGAAGAGAATGGTGGAGAACAGGTCAGGCCAGGAAAAAGGCCTGGGCTGTGGAAGGCATTTATGGCCCACATCCCTATGGATAGAGCTAAATGTCTTCTTTGTAGTGTTATTAACCCACCCATCGTGATCACAAACAATCAATTCCCATTTTCAGAAGAAGTGAAATTTTTTATCACATGGGTATTAAAAGGTGTCATAAGCTGCCTCCAATCCAAAGATTTTTTTTCCCATAGGAATAGTGAATGTGAATTGTCAAAGAAATTTTTGTGACCAGGACATTTGCTTCTTGAAATAATTTCTCTTGATTGTACTTTCTTTACTAAATATTTCTTTTTACATATCATAGGAGGCAGACTTATCTGAAGAAAAAGTAAAGGGAACCATCAAGTTTTACCCATTTAATTATTTATTCATTCATTTCTCCAACTTTCTACCCATTCTTCGATTTGAAAAATATTTATTAATATTTTATACCAGGTTTCAGATACATATTGATAAATTAGATAAAGATTAATAAATTTAACAAATATTTATTAGGCATTGGCTAATGCAGAAGGCAGTATGTAGGTCAATGTGGGATGCAGAGCTGGGTAGATGACTTCTCTGTTCTCAAAGTGATTATAATCTGGACTAGGACAGGGGGTTTAGACCCCTGCCCACCTCCTCCCAATGGGGAGTCATTACCAGTGTGCCATAATCTGCAGAGTCATTGAGTGGTATTTCTGCTACATGAAGGAAATTTGGGGGCAAAACTGAAGGACAAATAGGATTTTGATGGGTATGTTGAGGTAGGGTGGAGAAGGAAAGGACCTGTGAGAAATGTATACAGTCGTGATGGGAATGGGACAATTACACTGGCCTCCTTTTCACCTTGGCATTTGTAGAAACCTCATCACTGTTCATCATAGCATTGGCCTTTGGGAGGCTGGAGCTCAACTTGGGAACAGCATTAGCTGTAGCCGGAAGGTGTGGCAAACTGATGCCATTGGTTTAGGTGGACGTGAGGTTGAGAAAGCTGTGGAAATAAACATTTGAAGTTGATTTAGTTCAAAGGGTGGAAAAAAGGAGGAGGCAGTATGACTAGCAAGCTGGATGTAGGCATGGGGACCATGCTCTGCGCCCACCTCGTCTCCTGTGGCCACGGAAGCTTACTTCAGATTTCAGCCACATTGAAGAATCAGGAGAAGGCGGGTACCACTCCTTCACTTGATAATATAGCCTTTCCCTAAACCTGCTCTGGCACAGGACTGGTACCTCACAGGTCAGTGAGGGGTGAGAATGATGGCGTGCTCATGGCTCAAGCCTGCCCTTGACACCCATTCTGTCTTCAGCCTTACATAAGTCACATGACTCCTGGGGCTTTAGACTTCTCATCTGTCAGGACCAAACCACCTTTAAGCCAAAAAATTCCACAAGAGGATATGAGAATTGAAAATCACTATGGTGTTTTAACATATATCATCAAGTATATAAATAAAATCCTCAGACATAAAGGAAATATGCTAATTATCACTTTATTATTAATTCATTAGCTATATCATCTCACTGATGAGAACTTTGAGATTCTATCACATTTTTCAGCCAAGATTAAATAGTCAAAAACTGTCAGGTGGGCTCAGCTTCCTAAGACTTCATTACTATTAAAAATATACTTTGAAGAATTATCATAAATAATTAAAATCAATGTTAGTTATTAAAATAAATGAATGGAGGCTATGTTTCTGTCTTTCACACAGAGTTTTTAAGCATCTATAAATTAAGTCACACTCATTTTATGCCAGGATTTAGCCTTGAGAACATCCTATTCATTTTTCACATTTGTGTAATTTCCCTTTAATAGGGCAATGCAGAATTTATGCTAATTTTACTAGAGTCAAACATTTATATCAAAATGAGGTTCCATTTGAGCTCCTTTAATTTAAGGATGGGAGAATAGACAGAAGGACTTGTTTAGTGTAAAGGGAAATGATTTATTTATTTGCTCCTGGAATATTGAGTTTAAAATATTCATTCAAGCATAAAAGACTACCATTTCCAGCAGATTGTAGGGAATGTGACCAGCTGACACTGAGCCCTTTACTTTTCAATCGCAGCCTTTGCTTCTCCTCTTCCTCATATCTTTCTTGAGACAGAATAATAGGTTAGGTTTTTATATTAAGGCAGAATTATAAGACCTCTGAAGAACAAATACCAATTTCTCTAATGGTATCGTTTCTCTTTCTCAGAGCTTCATACTCCTAATAGGGAACTGAGTTTAACCTAAATCCTGAAACACCCTGAAAAAAAGAGTGTGACCTTTGACACATCTCAGTAAACCTCACGACTTTTCTTCCTTTTTTTTTTCTGTTTTTGGCCAGGGCTGGATTTGAACCCACCACCTCTGGCATATGGGGCCCGGCCAGCTCCCTACTCCTTTGAGCCACAGGCGCCACCCCAAATTTTCTTTCTTTTTGGTGAAGGTTAGGTTGGGGGAAAGCGATTAAGGAGAAGGAAGTATCAGAGTAATTACTGTTAGAAAATAATTACTGTTACTAAACATTTTATGAGTTGTTTTGGTTTATTCCAAGACAACCAGTATATGGATTCTGCATACATAATTTTTACATCTACATAATTTTTACATCTAAATCTTTTTCTGAAACTTAGCAGTACTTAAAAAAAGCATGTCATAATTTTTTCAGGATGTTAACTATAGTGAGAAGACTGTAAAATTGTGAATTTGTTTATAAGTTTTTATGCTAAGAATCCATTTATACCAGAAGTTCTCAAAAGTGTGGTCTTTGAACCAGCTACATCTGTATCAACTGGGAAATTGGGCGAAATGCAAATTCTTGGAACCAACTCCTGCCCCATTAAACCAGAATCTCTGGAGTGGATCCCAATAAGCTATACTTCTCCAAATATTCAGTAGATTCAGATAAAATAAATGCAAGTCACATCTTGAGAATTAGTAAATTATAGTGTTGAATACATTTTAGTCTGTTTATTTATTGAATTAAAATTGTATAGAATGTGACTTTAGGAAGGTCGATTACCTAGCTATATTGTTATAGTTACTTCATTCTTCACTTACTGTTTCAGTTTCCTATGGATTCTGAGAATCTTCTAATTAATCATGTTTCCTCTTTATTTTTGACTGTTAGGAATCTCATAGCCAAATTTGAAACCTTGTTCAAGATTTTATGACCTCTTTCTCACATCCCCTTTTTATTTGCTGCCTTTATTTTCCCTTTGCCCCAATTTCCTCACACAATTATCTATCTGTAATATTTTGAGAGATTATGTATCAAGGAAGCAAACTTGTTCATTGGCATGAGTAACAAATGGAGATTTCTGATACTATTTTCTGGTGTCAGTTCTTAATTTGTTGATTTCATATACAAAGTGAAAACTTCATTTGGTATACTCTTGATAGAATCTGTAAGACATATGCTCAAATATCCAGACTCATTTTATCTGATAATGCCCCCATACTGGCATCTTCCCAGTTCAAAGTGATCCATTAACTTAAATACTTTGGAACTGAGAAGTCCTATCTACCTCTTATGGGTACCATCTTTTCTTAATGGCAGTGAAATTTTTCATCAAGGATTCCCTTGATAGCAAAGTCATTCCTTTTGACATTGTAAAAATCACCTCTACCTAATAGTTTTCTTAACACATTGAGAGCCAAATGTGATTGTAAAAGAGGGATTTTTCTCACAAGTGCTCTCATGTACGATGCATAATGTCGAAGGTTATAAAATTTTAGAGAAATTCAAACACCCAGCACTCTCTCTCACAGGTGCCTGTGACACATGCCGGTCGCGGTGCCATAATTAGCAAAGTCAGGATGGAGCACGATGTCAACCACATGATCTGGGCCACCAAAGCTCTGTTTTCCTGATGGATGACACCTCTAGCATTTCCTAATTGTGTCAGATCTGTGCCATAAGCAGAAATATTTAGGGGAACAGTCATTTTCTTGCATGTTTTGTAATGAAGCTGGTGAGCCTGCTAAATAATTAAAATAAACAAATGAAGGCTAATTTGCTTACTTTTAATTGTTATCCAATCCACATTAGTTAATAATTTACAAGGTAGAAATGAATAGAAGATAAAAGTGACTTTTCTCCTAACTCTCACATGGGCGCTATCTTGGGCAGATTCTGCCGTATTGACTGCTCATTTGTGGTAGAAATAACCCCAGAGAAAACAGTGTTCAATGTGAACCAGCCTTTAATAAAAGAAGCGGCAGGTTCTGGGTTTTTTTTTCCTATTTCCATATAATCCCAGGATCATTTGTCTGGAGCTGTTTTTGAATTATTCATACCAACGTAGCTCTTTCAGATATTGGATATGAACAGCTTCTATCGTACAGTTTCACAGGCAGCTTTATTTATTTATTTTTTGGCCAGTGCTTTAAAAATATAAGTTTTTTTTTTTTCTGTTTCAGATTACTCTTGGGTAGTTTGGGGTGGGGTTGTATTAACAAAATAGTAAACACTAAGAGAGCATTTGCAGGCTAATGCTAAGACTTTCCACATAAAAGGGAAGAGAATGGAATATAATTTTCCTGGGAAAGCATTCCCTTTGACTCAGTTTTTGAAAATTGCAGCACAATCTCCTGGTAAACATTGTTTAGGAGACTAGAGTTAACATTTCTTCTCATTCATTGCAATCTTTCATAAGAAAATTGAATTTACGCTGCCCATCCTTTGTTCTCATGTTGCATTTGACATCAAACATTGGGATTGTTTCAGCCTCCAGGAGAAAAACGAGGATTTGGGGGAGGCCTCCAAGGGCAGGGAGACTTGGCCTGTGTCCCTCCCCGACTCACTTCTCCCATCCCCTTCACCCCCTTTACACCCACTACACTGGAGTCTCCTAAGTTCTCCCATCTACCACGAAGATTCTGTTTTTCGTGTACTGTCCCATTTATGTAAAATGCCCAGCCAGGCCACCTGCCAATACCTGCTGTCCCTGCATTTACCTACTTTATTCTTGACCTTCTATTAGTCTCATCTCCCCCTGCCCCCCAAATGGTTGTTGATTGCCTAGGTTGGAGGCTGTCCCCAGAGATCAACCCTGAGCAGGGATTTGAACGCAAGTAGATTTTTGGGAAAGGATTCCAGGAAGTACTGGTAGGGCAGCAGGTGAGAGGGGGAGGGGAGGGACGGAAACCAGCGGAAGGTGTATGATGTTATAAGGAGTTTACCATGGCAGGCAACTGGGGCTGCACCTGCTGGGGACTCTGGGAGGCAGCGTAGAGGAAGGTCATCCGGGGAAGCAAGCTGAGCATGAATGCATCCCCCGCCCACCCCATCCCCACCCTCGCCCCCTCTGTCACTGGCGGAGGGCTGACAGCTGCTCCCGGAGGCCCCGAATGAGTCCCTGCCAGTATGGCCTGGGAGGTACTGTGAGGAGACTGGGAGAGAATTCAGGTGCTCTGGAGGGCCCGTAGGTGTACGGGGTGTGTATCGGCACCCGCAGCATCCTTTGCAGTGTCCTGACCCCCCCACACACACACACACCAGGTGCTGTGCCCCTGTGGGCTGAGGTCCGTCTCTGTGCCCTCTGTTCCCTAAGGTAGAGTCGGCTCACAGTAGCCTCTCGGTGCCCACTCGCCGAGGGGGTGAGCGCAGGATGATGGGGTGCCTCCCTGGCAGACCCACCTGAGCTGTGATTTCCCGCCTCCTCGCCAGCCTGAGCCCTCTCCTGCTCCCTTCTTCTTCCTCCTATCAACTGTGATGGCTCAGAGGCAGTCACATCCGTGTTTCTTTTTTTTTTTCCTATAGATTTGTTTATTGCTAAATGTCTATCAGAGCTGTGCACTATTTGTTCACTTCTCCCATTACAGCCCAAGAGTCCATCCACTTCTTCCCTGCTCCTACTGTCTTTTCTTTTTCTTTCTTTTTTTTTTTATTAAATCACAGCTGCGTACATTACGGCAATCAAGGCGTACAATGTGCTGGTTTCATATACAAGCTGAAATGTTTTCATCAAACTGTTTAACATAGCCTTCATGGCATTTTCTTTCTTTCTTTTTTTTTCCCAGTGGTAAGACA